>PVHP010017514.1:5139-34289 GCA_004024765.1 Zapus hudsonius | reverse complement strand
TTAGTAAGATCTGCTCAAAGTCAGACCATTTTTTCCTAAATTTCGATATGTCATTTTTCCTTTCAGCTGAGTAGAGTTCCATCGTATAAATATACCACAGTTTCACTGTCCATTCCTCCATGGATGGGCATTTGGGTTGATTCCAATTCTTGGCTATTATGAATTGAGCTGCTATAAATATAGTTGTACAAAATTTTCTGCATCGAGATGTGGCGTCTTGCGGGTAGATGCCTAGTAGAGGGATAACTTGTTCAACCGTTATGGAAAGCAGTGTGGAGACTTCTAGACAGAATGGACATAGAACTACCGATAAATCACTTTTTGATCTCTAGCAAAGTGGAGAAGACAAGGGCAGGTGCAAAGGTATTCCTGCCTTGACTTTGGGGCCCAGCCACCCTATCTGCCTCAGCTGGACATGCATTGATTGATAAGAAAATGTAGCCGTGCCCCTCATCATCACGAGGCAGCTTTTCCTAACTGGCTACACTCTGTGAAAGAACTGTGAGGACATGTCGCTAGTCTTCAAGATTCATTTCTGCTTTCAGGCAATGATTCAAGCATATTTGCAGAGCACAGGGAACACAGGAAAGGCCATGATGGACAGTGTGGTCAGGCACTCTGGCGAGAGTGCTGGGTTTCCTCCAGCCAAAACAAAGACCATCTAAAGCTAAACACAATAGGCTGTAGTTTTAATTGAATTAATTTCCATCCAAGTTTAACAATGTCAAACCACCATCTCAAGTGAACTTGAGAATTCAAACCAGAGAAATAGAATAAATAGATTCACTACGGAGTTGAATGGCATGAGCTGAACTTGAGCCTAGAAACTCAGAATTTTAGAGTTTTAACCTCTCTTTAGCATAATCTCTTTATGGCCTTGGGCAAATTCTTCACAAAAACAAAACACAATCAAAATGAGAATGACAAAGGTGTAAAGATCTGAGAGGAGCTCCTAAGTGGTTGTTTTTCCTAGCTCTTCAGCAATTCTGTTTTAAACCCAGTCTCTCTCTTTTATATTCTGCCTTTTGCTATATTTATATCAGTTTCTTACAAAGACACACCATGTCCTTTGGAAGCAGCTCCTATGAAGTAATAAATGTATAGCCTAGGATTTGAAAAATTATACAAGGTAAAACCCTTTTCTTACATATCAAAGCTGTTTCTGTGGTAGGGTTATTGTTCACAGAGTATTCACTTCCCATCCTAGTGAGAGACGTCATTGAGGAAGGGCTCACCACCACTGACAGGTGGTGACTGGGAATGGAAGAGATTTATGGCTGAAATAATTGCTCCTGGATTATTTACTGAGAAATAACCTGCCTTTTGCCTTGTTCTATTTGCCCTATCTTTGTGGGGCTTGGCCAAATGACCTTTAGACAAAGTTCATACAAAATTTAGAAGGTAGATATTCCCCCATTCTCACAGCCACACACCTGTTCTCAGAAGAAGGTAGACATTCCCCATTCTCACAGGCACACAGGGGCTAGCTAGGAGTCTTGTAGCCTCTGATCAGTTCACAGAGCCCTGGGGGACTTGAAGGTCTGTTAACGGTCTCCTTCAGAGCTTTCTATTCTGTTTCATTGATCTATCACGATCTTTTTGCTGGGATGTGTGTGTGTGGTACTGGTGTGACTGATTTCTGGGTCTTGAACATGCTTGACAAGTGCTCTACCACCATTTGTTCCTGGTTTAGCGGGAATCGTGCCTTCTCCATAACCATGGCTTCACAGCAGCTCCTGGTTTTGGGAGTGTCGTTCCTCTGTGACCTCCTCCTCTTCTGTGTTGGCTCTTCTAGGTCCTTCATGTCTTTATAGAAATTGTAGAACTGGGTTTTCCACATAATGCTGAAGAAACATTTAACGATCCCTTTTCTCATCCCAATTTGTCAAAAAAAGGCTTTTTTAGCTTGCTTTCTGCCCGTTAGAGGAGCGAAACAATGGAAGAATGATAGCCTCTGAATTTTGAGTAAATTGTATTTGCAAATCTATTTTACCAAGACCAAAATATGCTCATTTTCTTTGTCTAAAACTATAACATTGTGATTCATAAAATATTGTTAACATCTTATAGAAGACAAATTATGTTAGTAGCATTTGCTTTATTTTTAGCCATTATCACAATGATAAACCATGATTCTTAAAAAATTGTCATGATTATTATTCAACTTCCTGAGTGTTCATGGGTCTAAATCGAGTTCACATGGGGCATTGACACAGAGTACAGTATTATGGTAAATTATGGAAACTGTACATTGGAGCTCAGCAGGCTATGGTTGTATTACTTAAGTTTAAATGAGGGATAGTACAAATGAGCCTTATTATGACAATGCTCAGGTACATGAATGTTTTAATAATACCTTAGTCTTAAATTAATTTACTACTAATTTCCTGTGGGAACTTTGAACAAAGTCTGGATTAAAATTTGAATTAACACAAACTGAATGCACTGATTACCATGTTAAAACTGAGATTGAAAACATGTTTTGGGGCTGGAGAGATGGCTCATCGGTTAAGGCTCTTGCCTGAAAATCCTAATGACCCAGATTTGATACCCCAGTACCCACATAAAGCCAGATGCATATGTGTCTGGAGTTTGGCAGGCTCTGGCACGTCCATTCTGTCTCTCTTCTTACAACTAAAATCATTAAAAAAATAAATTTATTTAAAAGATCTTGTATATTTTTTCTGTTTAAAACTTAATGTTTTGGGTTTTTTTTTGGGGGGGGCGAAGGTTGAGGTAGGGGTCTCACTCTAGCCCAGGCTGACCTGGAATTCACTATGTAGTCTCAGGGTGGCCTCAAACCTCCTGAGGGCTGGGATTAAAGGCGAGTGCCACCACACTCAGCTTGACGTTTTTTCAAAAATAAACAACAGTGATGAAGTATAAGAAATGTTCATGAATTTCTGTGAAATTGAAAACATTTCCGGTATTCAGTGTTATAATTGAATAAAGCTAAGCTACACCATAATGTTCACACATAGATTAATTTTACATAATGTGTTATGCCAAATGGGGTCATTAGTATAATAGGTGATGCCCAGGTTGACCTTGAAATTTTGATCCTCTCAAGTGTTGGGATTTATAGGTGTGTACCATCATTTTTGGCTAAATTACAGTTTTTTTGTTTTGTTTTGTTTTGTTTTTTTCAAGGTAGGGTCTTGAGCACTCTAGCGCAGGCTGATCTGGAATTCACTATGTAGTCTCAGGCTGGCCTCAAACTCATGGCGCTCCTCCTACCTCTGCCTCCAGAGTGCTGGGATTGAAGGTGTGTGCCACCACGCCCGGCTAAATGACAGTTTTTGAGTACTCAGACATTAGACTTCTTAAATTGTTATTTTGTGGATTGTGTTAAACTTGTCTCAAAGTGTGTTTTCCTTGGGTTACGTTTGGAATAAAGGTATGACAGTACCCAGAATAGAGACCTTCTTTCTTCATAACAAGTGCCCCGTGTTTGTGACTGAGCAAACAATATGTGTCTTTATTACTGTTCATAGACTAAATAGGCATCTTAAATTTTTATGTTTCATTTTTCTCAGCACAAGCTTATTTTGAATAAGACTGCAGGTGACCTTTGGTGGTTTTTTTTTTGTTGTTGTTACATAGAAAAAGACTTGAGTCCATTCCATCAGTAGTTTTCTCTCTTGCCTTTCCAGCTGCTGGAATCGGTTGACCTTGGGTGCTTTCTGTGGGTGACTGCTGGTTCCCGATGCTTTGCATTTTCTGGTAGCTTGCCCGTTGCCTGCCTCTGGGTTCATCATCCCCCTTATGCTGACTTAGGCAGTATTTCCTCGGTCTCTTATCTTGGGGCTTTGATGCATATGTTCTGAAGGTGGCCACAGTGACTTTGGGTGGCAGCAGATGGTAACCCTTCAGGCTGCCACCGGCTAGGCTGGTGTCAAGTTGGAAAGTTACTGTTTGATGAAGAGTCAGTAGTGCACATGAAAGCGCTTCCGCCGCCGCCCGTCTTCTAATTAATAATCAGCACAGCGAAGCCTGCGCAAGGGCCTGAGCACCTCAAGAAAATGAAGAAGGTTGTTTCTTGTGAATAAAGAGGTTATTTACCAGTTTAGTTTGCTGTTACTTGGCCTTCCTTAACCTGGCTTGTTTTCTTTGGTCCCTTCCTGACTTGGGCAGTGCTTGAGACCCCAGAGACATCTAGAAAGATTGAAATTGGAGATATTTTAGAAGTCACTGATGATTGTATATTTTAAATTATGTTTAGATTCTGGATATTGTCTTCACGCAGTCTTGTAGATTCGGTCTGTTGTCCTTTCCCTTTAAAGGTATTTCTGGATCAGTAGAAGCCTGAAGAGCTAGCTGCTCCTGCCTGCCTGCCTGCCTGAGGGATTCCTGCTCAGGGCTTTGAACTAGGTGGTATTTGTGCGTCTGTCTGCAAGGACTGTGTTCGGGCCACTTGGTTACGTCATAATAATATGCTGTTAGAAATTCTAGCACTAATTAAATACTGGTGAGAGCCAAAGACTTCAAAAATATCCTCCAAGGACCTTTCATGCTCTTCCCAATGAAACAGATCAAGAGCAGTGCGTGAAAACATCCTTTAGATAGAGTTAGGAGTGTCCAGGCCAGATTTAACTCTTCCAGTTCTGCTTCTCATCTGAGAACTTTTATGAAACCAAGGAGAGATTGGTTCATGGCCCAACACAAGTGAAGTGTCCTTGATGCTGCAGCTTCTGGTGGATGAACACTGCGTGCGCAGCATCTTTTAATTTTAGAGTTGTAGGCAGGGATACCCAGACTATCACTGGTCTTGTGATGCCAAAGAGAGAAACTTAGTCAGGTGGGGAGAATGGTTGGTGCCAAAAGGTCACCTACCCATCCTGCCTTAATTTTTTGGCAGCTGAATTATAAGTGATGCCTTGTGGACATAAGGTGTGACATTAACAGTTAATAGTAGGAACACTGAGTTTTGTAAGAATCCCAGATGAAGTAGGTTCATAGTTGAAACTGACAAAGTGGTTGGTTATCATCATGTGGTATCGAGAGAGATGGGAGGTTTTACTACGTTGGGTTTGAAGCTCATAGCTCGTTCTAAGGCAGGGAGAACGTTGTTAACAATTTAGCTTATTCAAGTCAAGTCCATTGTGGCCTATTGTAAAAAGACAGTGTGGGAAGTAGAGTTATATTCATCTGAAGCTATGAGAAAAGGATGTAAATTTTCCACGGCATTTATTGTGTTGGTCCCCCCTTTCTGGGATGTTTGTGTGTGATTGCACAGCTGAAATCTCACTCAGCTTATGCCCAGTGCGCTTGAGTATGGTGACTTCATGATGGGCAGGCCCTGCTTATGCAGTGTGATCATCCTCCTAGGCTTTTCTTAAACATCCTGCTAATTGTCGTAGAGTCCTAATAACTGCCATGGAAATAGAGACAAGCTTTCCCCCAGACTAACCAGGTAACCTTTCTTTTCAAAAGAAGTTAGAACTGAAGTGTCTTTCAGAGATTTTAGACTTCCAATGCCAACATTTAAATTGACTATCTAAGAAGATCTAGGAGGGTTGATAGCTCACTGGGTGCCGCAGACTCACCTTGCGTAGAGCTCTTTCCATTTTTTTACATACTTAAAAAATAATGATTTGATGCTTTTGGTATCAAAAATGCTTCCCTGTCTTTGCAAAGGTTAAATAGATTAATCTTTCTCAATTTTAGTTAAAAAAAGACTCAACCATGTAGTCAGCTGGAAACCTTCTTAGGTCTGTTGTGAGTGAGGATTGGTCAAGCCGAATGGTTGTTGGGACTGAAGGCAGATGAGGCTTGTCTTTTTTTTTTTATATTTTATTTATTCATTTTCAAGCAGAGAGAGAGAGAGAGAGAGAATACCAGAGCCACCACCTTGTGGGTGTGGCTTATGTGGGACCCGGGGAATTGAACCCATGGCCTTCGGCACTAGAGGCGAGTGCCTTAACGGTTGAGCCATCTCTCCAGCCCGAGGCTTGTCTTTAAGGGACGGGAGGGATGGGTTGTCTGCTGGTCCCCTCTGGTTAGGAACATGCACTCTCCCTGTGAGTGTGGACAAAGACAAGTCCTCTCTTCTGACAAGCCTTATGCTAACATGGCCTGATAAGTCAGTCTGAGAAATGAACGTTAATTGTGTTCCTTCACTAAGGTATACCATCCAGGGCAATTATGTCATGACAGTGTTAGTTATAGTACTTGCTTTATCATGAAATAAAAGATGGTTTTAGGAGCCTTTTATTGGAAAGACAATTGTATCAAATTAGTACAAATTAGATTTTTGTCTTACATAGGTGAGCAAACCCATGAGCAGTTTTTAAATTGATGTGTGCTAGCCTACAAATGAACAAATTCTGTTTGAGGGTTAAAGAAGCTATTATTTTGTCCTTTCTGCTGACAGCTTCATTACAGATTGGCCTACTATTGGCATTGAAACAGTGTTTGGCTCCTTACGATCTTTGTGCAGGCAACTCTGATATTAATGCAGCCCATTGCACTGTTCATTAGGACCGATTCTAAACGAGGTTGAAGCATGTACATTTGGAAAGATACAGATGTTAAATGCAGTCATTTCTCTTTGTGTACAGCCGTATGGCTAATAATTTCCAAGTGGCTTGAGCTCTTGTTAGCAGGAGTGCTGGCGTGTTAAGAATGGCACTATAAATAACTTTAAGAACTAAAGTTGAAGGTGCTTCTTTTAAAGACTGTTGTTAACTAAACATTATTGCCAAGCAGATGGAAAGCATTCTCCAGCCTGATGTTTTTAGGTTTAATTATATTATCACCAGCCCTGTACGGCTCAGTTGAAGAGGTGTATCCAGAGGCCAATTTATAATCATTTAGGCAACACCTGTTTGGGAGAAATTGACAGTCAAAGGGCACATTTAAAAAAAATCACATATGTTCTTGTGTTTATTGCCTCAATGTGAACGTCGTCTAGCTGCAAGCAAACTGGGTGGGAGAAAAGTCAGTGCAACAACCGTGTCCCTTCCCAGCCACCTTGATCCGTCTTAATTTGGCCTTTTATTGGATCGCTTCATACCTCGTGGCTGAGACCCCCTGGTCATGCAGGCCCGTTCTCTTTGTCAGTCAAGAGCTGTTCTCCACGACCATCCCGTTTCCACACCTTTTACCAGCCTGCCATTTTCTATCTTGTGTAGATAAGTCTTAAGCAATGTGATTGGCTTTCTGGTGAGTTGATGTAAAGACAGACAGACTTTTGGAACACTGAATGTTTCCACACATGCAGCAGCTGTTGATCGAGTCTGTGGTTCTGTGAGCCAGTGGAACCCGCCCACCCATATAACCCAGGGTCTCTTTAAGCTCTGTACTTGAGCTACATCTGCAAAGTCCTGCTTACCACCGCATAATCTGCTCACAGCTCTAGAGATGAGGGAGACATCTTTGGGGTCCACAACTCTGCCCGAGACCTGGGCATACCTATAAAGAGCTCGATGTCTGGTTGGGAGATGACATGTGAATAAACAAAACCAAGCGGAAGGATTCGAGATGCATTGATGGAAATCAAGAATCGGAAGAACATATGTAGAAAGCCATCAGTGTCACTGAGTAACATTTGACTTGAATACTGTGGGGCGAGGAGAACATTCCTGGAGAAGTGGCAGCGATGGTGACCACAATAATACTTGCTCCACGTTTGTAAGATCACCTCAGCAAAGTCCTCACAAATGAAGGATGTTATTATCTACCATTATGACAGAACACATGAAGCTTTAATGTCGTCAGTGCGTAGAATAGGAGTGACAGGGTTATCTTGTTGGTTGTTGAAAGGATTAACATTGATCACATAACACATGGTAGATGAAAGCCCCGGAGGAGGAGGTGGAGCCGGCCTGGTGTGCTCCCTGCTCTGCTGGGGAGAGGTGAGGAGGAGAGTTCAGAGGGACTTAGGGGGAGTTGGGCGTGGGACCTCGTATGGAGGATGGTGCTCAGTCTGTAGGAGAGACAGGGTTGGTTGGTTCTGCTTTGGGTATGTTGTAGTTGTTGACAGAAAGAACCCAGCCAAAAGCTGCTTGTGGAGGAAAGGTTTATTTTGGCTTATAGACTTGAAGGGAAGCTCCATGATGGCAGGAAAAATGATGGCATGAGCAGAGGCTGGTCATCACCTCTTGGCCAACATCAGATGGACAACAGCAGCAGGAGAGTGTGCCAAACACTGGCAAGGGGAAGCTGGCTGTAACTCCCATAAGCCCACTCCAACAATACAGCTCCAACAAGGTTCTAAGTCCAAAACTTCCATCAGCTGGGGATCAAGCTTTCAGGACACATAAATTTATGGGGGACACCTGGATCACACCACAGGGTACAAGGGAAGCACCCCAGAGGAATGGTGTGGTGTGCTGTTTCCAGTAAGTGGCAGTTGAAACGATGTAGGTCAGGAGAGCAAAGATGAAGCTACCACTGTTTGTTTAAATGCATCACATCTAAAGTGGAATTTGGCATCATCCAATCTACGATTCACCCTAACTCTACTGTTCTCACCATGGAGTGGTCCTTTAGCCCTGTCCCTCCTTACCCGGTGGTAGGCTCTGGAGGGAAGAATCCTCGTTTGCAGTGCTTGCTGATTTCTGTGGTGTAAATTCTTCCATGGCCAGTGTGAGGCTGTGGTTGTTTGCAGGCTGAAGTGGTAAATTTGAAACATAACACACTTGTGGGCCTGTTAGGCCTACGTGATTCCACTAACTAGCCTTTTATAGAAGAAAGTTGGCCAGCCTTTGCCATAGTACCCAGAGAAAATGAAAAAGATTAGAGAAGGCGACTTTCTTCTGTTTCCTCCTCCTAAAATAGTGGGGAGGAGATTATGGGGGGGGGGTTGAGGTCCTTTATAGAGTTGGGCTTTTCGTTTAGTGAGGCGAGAGGAGAGACAAACTGAAAGTTATTGAAAAAACACCCTGGCTCCACTCTGAGAACTGGCCCTAAGGCAGCATCCTGTGCCGGCGGCCCTGGTAAGAACAGGTCTTTGTTGGGAGGCTGAGGATAGGTCAGATTATGGCTACCTTTTTAGGGGAAGCTAGTGGTAGAAAGAGGGTTCTGGATAGGCCCAGCAGAGAAGCAGTACCCAGAGGCCTGAGCGGCTGTGCCGTGGGAGCCGAGGAAGAGATCTCAGGAGAAAGTTGAGACTTTAGTAGTTTGTTGTCACTCCACTTTAGTTGCTATATCTGTTCCACGAGAGGAAATTCCTTGTTTGAAATATTTATTTTGTTTGCTTGTTTTTGAGACAGTATCTCCCTGTTTCCAAGGCTGACCTGGAGAGCTCACTGTATCATTCAGTCTGACCTTGAACTTGCCATCCTCCTACCTCAGCCTCCTTGGTTCCAGGATTAAGAGTATACTACCATGTCTAGCTACTTACTTTTAAGAAATGCATTTTAAAAATGAATCTAAGATACACGGTAATACTTTTAGACTGTAGCATTTTTAGAAAAGGAAATTGTAACAAAATCTATTTTGCACAAGACTGTTTTGGTTCTGTGATTTAAGTTAAAATTTTAGTGGGGGGGGTCAGTTCTACTTAAGAATAACACTTATTCTATTGTTATTAAATCACTGCTCATCTTTTATGTAGGTTTTACTTGTAATGGACACACGGACAGAACAGACATTCATTTTAAAAGTAAGTAAAAATTATATGTTCAGTGAATTAAAATTTTTTCTTTTTCTTTTTTTTTCTTTTTTTTGAGGTAGGGTCTTACTTTAGCCCAGGCTGACCTGAAATTCACCCTGTAGTCTCAGGTTGGCCACGAACTCACAACCATCCTCCTAACTCTGCCTCTCACATGCTGGGATTAAAGGCATGTGCCTCCATACCCTGCTAAAATATTTACTTTAAAATTATGCTTTTCAAGGAAAATTTTGCATGTGTGTTTAAGTATTCTTCTTAAGTGATCTCCACTTTTGTCCTCACAGTTGATGAAAATGCTACGATACCACATTGTATAATGAAGAACTGAGGATGTATCTTAAATACCTTTTATATAATTAGTGAATTTCACTTTTGGTTATGATTATAGTTCTTAAGAACTGAAATTTTCTACAGGTAGTTGAGAAAGTGTTCAGTACATTGCTGGCCCAAAATTCAATATATAGTACAATTCAATTGGTAATCAAATTAATAAGATGAGAATAAAAAGCTTAGCTTTGTAAGTTTGAAATTGCTTTTGTAATAGATTATGATAAATGTTTTTTTAAAAACACCCTAGAAGTGAACTGATTATATTTCTTTTTTCTAACAGTCTGTCTTTTTGCTAATCAGGGACAGCAGAAGGTCACATGGGTACATGTAAAATCCCATTTCTGCTTATAAATACTCTATCAGCAACATGTCCCTGATTTTTAAGCTAGTGTACAGCACTAGAAAATGCACAAAACTTATTCTTTCAGAGAAGACCATACTAATCTTGTACTATTTTGGAATAGAATTTTAAAGTTGCTGGCTTGATCTAGAAGTATGCTTTGTGCCTGAAGAATTTGATTGCTCCACACTGTCTGCCATTCTAAAGATGTCTATAAGTAAAACTTAGAAGGTCATGGAGAAATGACCGTGTGTCATCCTGATGACTTAGTTTGAGAGCATCGCTAATAAAAACACTGACCCACGTAATTGATTTTAATGGCAGCTTTGTGGCATCTTCCGTTCCCTGGATTCACGCCAGATGCCATCAGCACAGCCTCCGGGGACCGAGGGGCACAGAGCAGCAGATGAGTGGTTTCTCTGAAGCCAGAGTACCTCGGATAGATTAGTGTGGTTGATAAACACAGAGCACAGCAGGCTCCCAAGGCAACCAAGGGGACAGCTGACCTTTTTGTTCTCTGTCAGGGTCTAAGGAGAAGCAGTGAGTACAGCAGGAGCCGAAAGACCATCATTCCCCGCTGTGTGCCCAACATGGTGTGTCTGCACAAGTACATCATCTCTGACGAGTCGGTGTTCCTCGTGCTGCAGCACGCCGAAGGTTGGTTTGTCTTCAGTGTCACTGCTTCACGGTCCTTGTCTGTGATGGCCCCGTCAGCACACAGGACACGTGAAGCCATAAGAAACGGTTCACTCCTCCTCTGCTTTTCCTCCCTGCTATGGATTTTGAGGGAATGAAATCCCAAGTGAACAGCAGATTCATTTGAACTATGGACAGTGGTCCTCTATGGAGATCATTCCTTACTCATGGAATTCACCGAGTACAATGACAACCTTAATGCAAATACCTGCAGAGAGAGAGAGAGAGAGAGAGAGAGAGAGAGAGAGAGAGAGAGAGAGAGAGAGAGAGAGAGAGAGAGAGAGAGAGAGAGAGAGAGAGAGAGAAAGAAAGAAAGAGACAGAGACAGAGACAGAGAGATTTTGTTTTAGGAATTTTTATTTTGCTCCCTTGCTTCAACTAAAAAGATACATTTATGTTAGATGACTGAAATGAAAAACATCCCCTGAAGAATTAATTAATTACCTCCTTTTCATAGAAGGCAAGGTGTTTGCTTAACATTTGACATTACCTCGTTATTCTGATCTGAGTTTTCATGAACACAGCCATTGGCATCACATATGGGTACAAAGCGGAGGCACAGGGCTCTGCCTTCAAACTGTTTATGAAATTTCAGCTTTTGGTAGAGGGAACAGGTGGCCAAAAAAAAAAATACTGTGTTTTGATTTGGTTTTGCCCATTAACACTTGAATTTAAATCAATATCCTTTAAAAAAAAGGTTTAGAGAGGCTTTATTAGATTAAGAGAAGGAAAGAAAAAAAGTACAGAAGAGTGCTCCCATCAGGAGGGAGGCAAGAGGGGTTAAAGCCCCCCAATCAATATTATTTTATTTAGAATGACTATCGTTTACAAATATAAATTCATATAGACATGGCCTTTTGGTGCTTCTACGAGGTGTTCTTTTTTTTGTGAGTCAAGGCCTCACTCTAGCTGGGCTGACCTGAAATGTTTAGCCCCAGGCTGGTCTTGAATTCCTGGCTATCCTCCTTGGTCAGCCTCTGGAGTGCTGGGGTTAAAGGTGTGTGCTACTGTGATAGTTTTGTTGTCAATTTGACTTTTTTTTTTTTAGTAATCTTGGGTGGGTCTCTGAGGATGGTCACAGGAAGGCAGCCCTCTCAGTAGGGGGCAGGATGTAAGGAAGCTCAGGGGAGCTAGAAAGGCCTTCCTGGGAGGGCAGTGCAGGAAGGAAATTCCAGAGTCTCAGGAAGCCAACAAGTCTGGGATAGGGTGGCAAGACCTCAGCCTAAGGCTATATAAGGGGGAAAGAAATCTCTCTCTTCCCCTGCCTGTTTGCTGTTGTGCTGGTGATGGTTTTTCTCTCTCTGCTGAGACTGTAAGAAGGGGTCCAGCCTCTTTCACCATTATGGAACTAGCCCCTGGATCTGTAGCTTCAGTAAATTCTTTCCTCCCATAACTACCTGGTTGGGAGGTTCATCCCAGCGGCACGTGAGCTGACTGGGACAGCCACTGTGCCCAACTCGAGGTGATCTTAAAATAATAAGGAAATTTAAAGTTATTGTCCATATCATGAAGGCGTTATTTATATGTTACTGAGAGGAAAGAACTATTGTGCTTTACTAATAGGCACAACATCAGCATTTCATACATTTTACCAGGAAACAGGATCACATTGCTTTCTGGGATGAGCTCTCTGTTGATAACTGATGCAAGATTTTTGATGAGGGCAATAAGCTACTGATACTGTTTACTATGAAGTACAGATGGAGGGAAGACCTCCAGATGCAGCCTCTAATAGGAATTCAGAAGGGGCTCCGTGGTCTCACAGGTATTAAGAGAGTTAATTGCGTGTGTGAATTGGATAACTAATTCACCTTTGTTCAGACATTATAGACAGCTTTTATCTGAGGATACCAGTGCATTACAGACATTATTGAATTAGAGGTCATGTCATCTGATAGCGAAATACAGCCACCTCTGGTGTGGAACAAAATAACTTGCGTAGAAATAATCCATAATAATTTGGACAAGGTCAGTAGGATGAATGTAATTATAGTCAGTATTCTATTACCTGGTGTGGATTATTCATGTTGGAGATGATCTATGGCAGAATTTCAACCCTGCCTTCCTCGTGTTATTTTTGGTTCTCTCCTCCTCCTCTTCTGCCTTCTCCACGTCACACTTCAGGTTCCTTCGCCACCCTCCCCCTTCCCTGGCCCCTCTTAGAGCAGATGCTGTGGCTTAACTTGAACGGCGGGCACCACCAGGCTGCGGCGCTCAGCAGTCACAGCCACAGGCCTCCAAGTTCCTGCTGTTGGAGAACTGTGTCACTCACTGCCTCTCTCCCCATTGAACACCCCCCATTCTGAATGGCCATGTGACCACAGACCCTGAGTTAGGTCATTTAAACTTGGAAGGAGAATCACCTCTGACCCTATCAGGTGAACATTGTTTTAGTTTAAGAAGTTTCCTAACACTGAGATGATAATTACAGTACATGGGACCTCACGAGTTAGCAAGCGCATTGAGCATATGTTGTGTGAGGCTGAATGTCGGGTGAAGGTGAGGAGGCAGGAAGAGAGTGTTAAATGCCTGCTGTGGAGGCCACTGTCATCTTTAACACAGGCAGTCCAAAGTGATGACCAGGGGAGTGACTGCTTTAGATGAAGTGGTCATGGAGTCCTGCTGAGATGGTGACGTTTACATTATAAGTGGCAAAAGAAGCGCCCATTTGACTGAGGTCCAAGCACAGAGACCAGTGTGAGAATAGGTTTGTTTGCTGTGGATGGACACGGCAGGTGAGGGCACTGTGGTGATGAGGCTGAGAGGCTGGCAGTGAGGGCGCTGTGGTGATGAGGCTGAGGAGAGGCTGGCAGGTGAGGACCTGCGGTGATGAGGCAGGCGGGAACCTGGTCCTGTGAGGTGAGGCCTTGCCTTCCATTCTAGTGCATTGGGGAACTGTTGGTTTCTTGAGCAATGATAGGATCTTATTTGTGTTTGAAAAGGCCACTTACTGTTGTACAAGCTGTAGGTTGTAGAGAGCCAGAGTACAGCAGTGAGAGGCTAACATAGGAGTCATGTGACGGATGACCTTCTGGGATCCTGGTGTCTTCAGGGTCACATCAGCAAGATTGCTGATGGGCTGGAGATATGGGAGAGGAGCATCTACAGTGACTTTCCAGATCTGGCTGAGCAGTGTGTTACCTTTGTGCATCTGTGACACCTTCATGGTGAGAAGATTGTGTATTAGTCATGAGAAATCACTTTGCTGTGTGTAAATAGTTACTTCAATATTCATTAAATAGCTGTAGTTTCCTAGTGCTTGCAGAACTATTTATGTTTGAGGCTCTTGGACTCACTTTCTAATTTTAATTCATTCAGTTAAAAATTTCTCCACTGCTCACTGGGCCAGAGGCGGCCGTCTTATGCGGTGAGCACAGTGGTGGAGTTTGCCGCAGGGAGCTTACATGATACAGTAGAGGGGACACAGTGAACAAATACACCAGTGAAGAGGAAGATGCAGGGCAGACAGAATGCAAAGGGGGCTGGGGGGTTCTAACGGGGTGCCCGCCTTGTTGAGAAAAGGGCCCGTGCCTAGAGGGAAGGAGCCCGTTTTTGTGAGGAGAGAAGTCTTGGCACAGGAGGAACAAGCACCTCAGCCCAGCACCAGGAGAGAGCTTAGTGCAGAAGTAGGAGGCAGGCGAGGCTGGCTGAACAGAGGGGGGACGAGCCCGGAGAAGTGAGGAGTCTGTAATGCCTCAGAGGCCACTTCAAGAACCTGAGAGAAAGGACGAGATGAATACTCTTGAGGAGATGCTAAGCAGAGGGATGGCAGGCAGGGATCACAGGCTGCCTTGTGGAAAACCCGCATACGCAAACAGTCACACACACACTTGTTTTATTCTGAATACATTTTAAAACAACACTGGCTGATAAGATTCTGCCTTGCATAATTCTAGGAATTTTTTTACTCAAATCATTGGGAGTATGGGGCTTCTATTACTAATCAGTGGAAGAATAGATTTGGAAGGGAAAATAGAGATTGGTTTTGACATGTGTGAGTTGGAGATGTTGTTACATATGAGGGTAGATGCAGGGTAACAGGCAAGATTTGGGGGAGGGCTGGGATGCCTCAGTTTCCTCATCAGTAAAATAGAGACAGTAAAATTAGCCATTGAATGGGGTAGACTTAAGGATTAAATTGCTGATATATCTGAGCCCTTAGAAGAATACTTGGTATGTAGTAAGCCCTACGTAATTGCAAATGTTGCTGTGATTTTGAGTACATACAAAATTGTTATACACATTTTCTATCATTTAACTGCTCCTCTGCTAACTGGTCTTTTGTACTGAGTAGGATTTTGACATATATGTGTGTGTGTGTGTGTGTGTGTGTGTGTGTCTTTTGTATACTTTTATCACCCATCTATCTACCTACATATCTACGTATTTACTTACATTTAGGCACACACACACACACACACACACACACACACACATATTTTGAAATTGTATTTCTGGGTCAAAAGATGATTTCATCATTGCTATAGCAGTATCTTATCATATGTATTAAATTGAAGTTCTAATTCTGGTCAAGCAAAGTAACACATTTACTGTGCAATCTTCTAGAAAACCAATAAATTAAAAATGTGATGAGAGACAGTTAAATGTTACAAATTATTTTCTTAGTATTAGATGGTCTAATAACTGAGCTTATATGCCTCAAAAAGTAAAAAAAGTGGGCTGGAGAGATGGCTCAGAGGTTAAGGCACTTGCCTCCAGTGCCTAAGGCCCCAGGTTCAATTCCCCAGGACCCACATGGGCCAGACCTGCAAGGTGGCCCTGGTGTTCTCTCTCTCTCTCTCTCTCTCTCTCTGTATCTCTGCTTGAAAATGAATAAAATAAAATAAAGAAATGAATTTTTCTATAAAAAAAGTAAAAAAGTATCTGTTATATTCTTGACACATTAAAATTATACTTTATGTATTTTCTATTTATTTTTATAGTTTGCAGTAAGTTTCTTTGGTTAATGTTGTTACTTTTTTTTTGTTTTTGGAAGGCTATCACTTTAGCTCAGTATGACCTGAAATTCACATTCACGATGTAGTCTCAGGGTGGCCTTGAACTCATGGTGATCCTCCTACCTCTTCCTCCTGAGTGCTGGGATTAAAGGCACATGCCACACCACCACATCTGGCTAATGTTGTTACTATAGTAATAATGTTGATGTTTGTTAGGCTTGTCTTTAACTTGGCAGAATTATTGTTGTTCCTAACTTTTTGGGGATAATATGTTCTTGTGGCTTTTGTGATTTTCATGATTCAGTAATGAGGGAGGATGCCATAGGACCAAACTTTATGTTCTGTGTTGAGCAGAGCGTGGAGAAGGGCTGGAGTAGTTCACTCTCCCTCGACAGTCTCTATTCTTATTGGGTATTGTTAGAGTTGGGACCAGGTTCTGTAAAGAAAGCAGCAGCCAGCCCAGTTTTTGTTTGTTTGTTGGCGTGTGTGTGAGATGTGTGTATCTGGACATGTGTGTGAGTGCAGACGCTGTTAACCACGGCACAAGTGTGGTGCTCAGAGAACAGATTTTGAGTGGTGGCCCTTCCTTTCTACCTTGTTTGGAGGCAGGGTCTTTCGCTCACTGCCTGCTTTCCAGGTGAGCTAGTCTCTGGGCTTCCAGGAAGTTCTTCTGTCTTTGCCTGTCTTCTCACCATAGGCTTACTGGACTTACAGAAGCTCACCACAGCTGCTGGCTTTTATGTGGGGCCTGTTGAGCCAAACTCAGGCACTCATGCTTACCCAGAAAGTGCTCTATCCACGAGGCCATTTCTCCAGCCCACCAGCCTCACGTTTAAGGTTGTTTCTAATAATGAAAACAGTGAACATTAAATAGGCTGTCACAACTGATTAGTAGAATGGATAGTTGCTTGTACTGGCGTAGGTAACGTGTACTATCTGTTGCTCATGGATGTGGATTCTGGTAGAGCATCTGAGCATTAAACATGAACATTGAAAATAAACTTAGGCTGCTCTGTTGGGTGCGCTGGAGCGCACCTGTTATCCCAGCACTTGGGAGGTGGAACCAAGAGGATCAGGACTTTAAGGTCATCCTCAGCTACATAGCTAGTTTGAGGTCAGTCTTGGCTGCAAGAGATCCTGTCCTCCCCCCCCAAAAAAAAAATTCTGTCCCCTAAGCAATAAAATAAAAAAAAATGAAATAAAAAAATAAATAAAATAAAATATAGAAGTTCATGCTTCCCATCTAAGTACTTTCATTTGTCGATTAGACCCTGAGGGTATATCAGATATTCATTCTTTTTAACTTTCACAGTAAAAGACTGAGGACACCATAAATGTCTGGTAGTAGGGAATATTTATATCATAATATCATGTGGCCGTACTGTGTGGTTATCCAAGCTCAGGTTTATGATTAGGATGATCATTATGAATACAATTTTGAAAACAAATGTAGTACATTTAATACTGCTTATCGTTAGATTTGGGATCATGCTATTTTTTTTCCTTTTGTTTCCTTGTTCTTTTAGCATTTGATAAAAATTTTGCAATAAAACAATATATTTTAAAACAAGAAGTATGATCCTCCCAGTATTATAATGGATACTTACAGACCTTTTTTGCTGACAGATTTTGAAAAAGTTTGTAAAGCTGTTACTTTTCTCAACTCAGTTTAATAGATACTTATTAAATACCTGTTTTACATGCTAAGTAGAATCTTTTGTGTAGTTCTGAAGGGCTCGCATTCTTGAGAAGGAGATAGTAAAAACATAAAAAATAGCATTAATATTTTAAGTGTCATGAGATGAAGCTGTGATACAGAAGGTTCAGAGAGGTAGGAATCAAATCAACAAAGGGTGCCAAGAAGGTGGGGAAAGAATAAATCTGACGGACTTTCAAGGATGGGTGGGATTTTGATAAGCAGATACCAGAGAAAGCACTTGAAAGCGAAGCAAAATGGGAGGAAAAGCTGAGCCTAGACGGATTATGTCATGGGGGGAAGGGAGGGCCAAAACAAGCAGCAGATTTTGTGATGCTCTGTAGAGTTACGCGTGATTCCACAGGTAGAAAGATGTGGCAAGGTGTACGCTAAGACGGAAGGTTAATATGATAGAGTGGGACACGGGGCTGGTGGCAAGTGCAGTGTTAGCATCAGAGTAAAGAATGGTCGGGGGATTTAAAGAAACTGTTAGTACTTCCTACAGGGCTGGCAACGTGTCAATGTAGAGGCAGGGGTGAGCAACAACCCAAGTTTGGTCCGGAGCTTTTGTGCCCAAAGGGATGTGGGGGTCAACACTAGGCGTCAACATCCATGGGTGCCTGATTGCAATGGCTCATCTGGTGAAACTGGTAATTGCTGGAAGTTTCCTCATGCGGAGACTTGCTTTCTGGTGGCATGTCTCTGTGTGCTCCATCATTGTCTGATGGGACAGGCATTGACTGCATACTACTGCGTCCTGCACACTGCGGAGAAGGTAGCCAAAGATTCCCCAGAGGGATCACATCAAGGAGGGCTGCAGACCACACATCCCAGCCTTGGGCTCAGTATTACTTTCGAGACCCCAGCACACACCCTTGGGAAGGCTGTGAGCCCACAGCCCCTTTTGTGGGTTTGAAAACCATACATGATGTCTTAAGTGCTAGCTTGAATACAGGGAATTGTGAAGCTCTGAGCTAACTCTGAAGAAGGTAGGGCACATTCATTGACTTGAGAGAAATGGGAGGGCCAGGCTCTGCCCGTACCACTGTCAGCAGAATGGGAGAAAGGAGAAGGGCGTGAGTCCTAGGGTTGACATGTAAGATGCTTTGTGTATTTACTCAATTCGGGATGCTTTTGTTGACTATTCCTACAGTTGCCTGTCAGGGATTATTTTTCTCAAGATTTCGCTTTCCTGCTAGACAGATGGCTCAGTGGTTAAGTATTCTTCCTGTGCAAGCATGAGGTTTGAGGAGGCTGCAACCCCCAGAGTTTGAATCTCCAGAAGCCGTGTTAAACAGCTGGGTGTGGCCATAAGCATTTGTAACCCCAGTCTGGTAGGGAAGCAGAGACTCAGAAATTATAGGTGCTTATAAAAAAACAGTAAACTCCAAAATCAATAAGAGACTCTGGCTCAGATAAGATTAGATGAGAGCTGGAGAGATAACTCAGTTGTTAAGGTGCTTGCTTGCAAAGCCTCACTATCTGAGTTTATTCCCTAGAACCCTTGTAAAGCCAGATGCATAGTGGTACATGCATCTGGAGTTTGTTTGCAGTGGCTGGAGGCCCTTGTGCACCTATTCTCTCTCTTTCTAGCTCTCCCTCCATTTCTTTCTGCTTGCAAATAAAAATATTTTTTAAAAGAATGGTGTAAAAGTATTAACTGGGACAGCCAGCATTCTGTGCTGCAAAGTCAGATGCATGGGCCTACATCCTCCATCACATCATGACACATACATGAAGCAGAAAAAGATTAGCTTCTCTTGTCTCCAGTTTCTGCCTCCCGTTCTGTAGGTGTACTGGGCTTCCAGATGCCTGCTGCAGCTTCCAGCTTTTTATGTGTGTTTTGGGGATAAACCAGATCCTCCTGCTTGTGTAGCTAGTGTTTTATCCACTAGGGATCTCTAAGCCCATGGGGGCTTATTTTTAACTTATTACTCTTAATGGAAGCTTGTCTTCACAAAAGTATGTGTCTATATTACTTTTCTTGAGATTTATGGATCAAATTTAGTAAGTTATTCTTTTCACACTGTTTTTATCAGTACTGTTTTTAATCCATTGTGAGTTTCTGTGATGGTTTTAGCGTTAAGATCCTAATTAGAAAAAACTCTCGATGAGTTTTTGATGGTTAAAATAAGAAAATATATGGTAAAGTAACTGTAACTACCATTATGCTGTAATATGCTGTTATTTCATATTTACTTAATTTTGTGATTAATGTAAAGTGATTTGAGATTTTTGCTTAGCTTTCTGATTTTAGTCTGGTCTGGTTTTATAGTTGTATATTGGAATACAGAATTACAATTACAACAGCTTTCCAGTTAATGTTCCTGTGTGGTTTTACTTGGTCCTGCAAAGCCCATGACATATACCAGGGGCACAAATGGGAAAGCGTTATTAATATGACACTTGTTGAAACATAACAACATATGCTAAATCCCTCCTTTAGTTCTGGACTAGGCATTTTCAGAATGCAGTTACACTCTTGATCCCCACCCCTCCAAACTGTAGTTCACAGCTTAAACAACACATGTATTTCTGATTGACCAATTAGAACATAATCATGTTTCTAAGACTAAATAATATTTAACTTAAAGATGTCAGCTATGCCTTTGTTATAACTAATGTCCTTCAAAGAAAGAAACAGGTTTGGCATTTTAAAAAATAATATGAGGGGATGTACTTGGAACTCACATGAGCAATAACAAAATTTAAAGAATAACTTCATATTTTATTAAATATACTTGTAGCACATTTGATATTTGAAATGAATGAATTTTATTGACTATATATATATTTGATTAATAATACTTTATTTTTTTCCATTGGCTTAAATAACTGCTAATTTTGAGATCTTAATTTTTCTTGTACTTGTTTACAGGTGGCAAACTCTGGTCCTATCTCAGTAAATTCCTAAACAGATGTCCGGAAGAGAGCTTTGTCATGAAGGACATGAAGAAGTCCACACCCGGTAATGTTGACCTCCAGCAGCCAAGTTGTGGTCCTCAGGACAGCAGTAGCTTTGAATCCAGAGGGAGCGACGCCGGAAGCATGCTCAGAGGCCTACCTTTGAAGACTAGCCTCACTCCAAGTTCTCAGGAGGAAGATGGCCAGGACAGCTCTCCCCGATGGCCCGACTCTGGCTCCAGCTCCGAGGAGGAGTGCACCACGAGCTATTTAACACTGTGTAATGAATATGGGAGGGAAAAGGTTGACCCACGGTCCTTGAATGAAGAGCTGTTCACGAAGCCTGAAGGGGGCCACGTTGATGCTGGAGCTGTTGAGCATTGCCCAGCAGCCCTTGCTGCTGACACTGATGGCCCTAGCACATCCCTGAAGTTCTTTCCTGGAGACCAGGACCCAGAAACCTCCGATTCCCTCAGTAGGTCGAAAAACAGCCCCATGGAGTTCTTCCGGATAGACAGTAAGGACAGCACCAGCGAGCTTCTGGGCCTTGACTTTGGAGAAAAGCTGTGTGGCCTAAAGTCAGAGCCTCTGAAGCCGTTCTTTCCCCGTGCGGATGGAGACAGCCCTTGCAGGCACCTGGAAGCTCAGGACACCATTAGCAGGGGCTCCGATGACTCAGTCCCAGTTATTTCATTCAAGGACGCTGCTTTGGAGGACGGGGCTGGCGCTGACGAAGGAAGGCCTGATCTTCTCGTGAATCTGCCTGGTGAGTTGGAGGCATCAGGAGAAGCCTCAGCCATGGGAGCCACCGCGTTTCTGCAGACCAGTGCAGGCAGAATGGACAGTAAGCTGCTGGAAGCCCCGGATGTGCTATGCCTCAGGCTGAGTCCTGACCAGTGCCAGGCCCCAGAGGAGCTGAGTGATCCCATGGGGCCCCAGTGCTATGATCCAGCCCGGAAGCCCCATGGGCAGGAGGATCGGGGGGTGTCATCCCACACAGCTGTTGATCGGAGTGGCGCAGGAGACAAATCTGGGCTTCCCAGCTCCGGCCCTGAGTTTCCAGGACTGGGAGTGATGGAGACAGCCTCAACTGCAGACGACTTGGGAGAAAGCTTGTTCCGTGTTTCTGGTCAGGTCTCTGGTGCTGATGAGCACGTGGAAGAAATGCTTCTGTCCACAGACCAGATGGATGATCTGGCCAGAGAAGCAGCCTCCGAGCTGGAGGGGCAGCGTGGGCTAGCACTGGCCGGAGACAAGGAAGTCCATCAGATCTTTGAGGACCTCGATAAAAAGTTAGCACTGAGCTCCAGGTTCTACATCCCAGAGGGCCGCATTCAGAGATGGGCAGCTGAGATGGTGATAGCCCTTGACGCTCTGCATCGAGAGGGGATTGTGTGCCGCGATTTGAACCCAAACAACATCTTATTGAATGATAGAGGTCAGGAACTTCTGCAAATGCATTTCTTTTTATTCGCTGTTGCTTCCAATTAACTGAGTAGGCGTTTTATCTTGTAATTAGTATCTTCATTTCCTGTCTCGAGCTTCATTATCAGTGCGGCAAATTCACCCCCAGTAATAGCTTCTAGTACTTAATGATGCCATTATTCTTAATGATACTGTTTTTAGCTACAAAAGGAGTAATTACAGTTCACTTCTGCAGAAAATGGAAGAGAAAAATGTTTTGATTTCTCCTGTCGTTTTGTTTTTAGGACACATTCAGCTAACGTATTTTAGCAGGTGGAGTGAGGTTGAAGATTCCTGTGACAGCGATGCCATAGCAAGAATGTACTGTGCCCCAGGTTAGAGCGCTCTCCTCAATGCTTCCCTTGAAAGTGGCCTGGCAGCTCGAGGCTCTGTGTACAAGTAGCAGTTCACGGGCTGGCTCGGCTTCTCCCTTCAACCCTCCAGAGCAGAAGGACGGGATGGAGCCAGTATGTGATCCATAGACAAACGTGTTTGAAGGTGTACCCATGTGTATACCTGTATGCATACTCAACACACTCTATTCTTGTTATGTTCATATACCTGTGCATGCACACTTAGCACTTGTTATTCTTGTTAAAGGCAGTCATATGTTCCTGAAAACTCAATGCATTCTTAATTATGTCTTAAGCTAAGCCTTTAATTATTCTGCACTTCTTTACTTAAATGATTTTTCTTAAGATGCGGGAAAGGAGCTGGCTAAAGGGTGCAATTCCCAAAGCTACAAGTAGATGAAATGTGTTCTTTCAGTGCTGTGGCAACCTGGCATGTTAGATTGCATTTAAAAAGGTCTGTATTTTAGTAAGGATGTGCTCCCTGGTTAAATAGCCTATGAGGCCAAATGTTTGACACGACAGGTTTCTCTTGCCATTACTGTTTCATTTTTATTTTTAAAATCTAGAGATGCATTTCTGTGGGCGTTAGGTGTCCTCTGTTTACAGTTTCAGGTAGCTTGAGGGTGGGATTTGGATTTGAGTTTCCTTCTGTTTTCAATGATGCCACCAGGCACAAATCCAAAGCTTGTTCCCTTCTGAGTAGCACTTAGTCTCTTCAGGTGACCAGTGTTTATCCTCAGTGCCCCCTGGCCTTCAGAGGAGTTTTAGGTTGATGGTATGGGCAGGAGCTGCCTGTTGTCATACAGCGTGCAAGGTTTACTCATAAATGCAAAGTTTATTTGTTATGCAATGTGCAAGGTTTCCTCACGGTAGTGTGTAAGGCTTACTCATAAAAAGTGCAAAGTTTATTTGTAATACAGTGTGCAAGGTTTACTTGTAGTAAAGTATGGTAGGTTTTCTTATAATACAGTGTGCAAGGTTTACTCATAATGCAGTGTGTAAGGCTTACTTGCTAGTGGTTATATTGCTGCTCACCTGGTGTAGCTCCTACTCACAGGAAGAGATCATCCCTAGGGAAGTGGTCACCAGTAGGGTTGAAAGAGTTTTTGTTCCTTGCCACAGCCTGCCCTGTTGAAATCAGTCCTATGTTGTGGAGAGGCAGTGTATTTCAACCTGTAAAGTACATGTCTTAAACTCTGCACGACAGCTGTTTAGGAGCTAGTACCTTTCCCTCCTTCCTCCACCTCTGTCCTCATGTTAGTGCTGTTTGACTTAATTCCTCCTAGAGACATCATCTCTCTCAGTAGATACATAATGCTGTTACGTAGTTCACAGATTATAAAACACTTTCGTGGCTCACTTACTTTATCATATCTACCAATTCTTGAATTTTCTGCCTCTTTAGTTTATACAAAAGGACATTTTAGGATTAGTCAGTGACTAATGGTGACTTCAGAGGCTTTAGGATTCACAATATTTGTTAATTATAATGAATCCAGAAGTTTTAGGGTCTATACTAAAATTGGGCATTCTTTTGGGTCATGGCTGCTCTGTCTGGATGTGAAGTACAATGTGAGGTACAGAACACATCCCACACCTATGTGGCACCCGTGCCTCTGACTGGTACCTTAGTTTCTGTTTTTATCGGTCTGTAATATGGTAAAGTTACCTGTAAGGTGTGTTTTGGCATTTGAGCGCGTGGGTACTTTAGTCTCTAGCACAGTTTTACTTTAGTATCTGTGGCCTTGTAGCACCTGGGGCTTTGATAGGGTGAGAAAGCTGCACTGCCTTCACCCACAGCTACCACTCAGTTCCCAAGTCCTGTTTTCCCAGAAGTCTCAGTTCTTAGAGCTCGCCAGCAGGTGGCAGTGTACATTAATGGATTTTCCTTCTCTGTGCTCTTCCAGGCTGTCCTCTAGCTTCTGAAAACAACCATACTATCATCTCAGGATGGGCTTTGTTGCACTTGTTTGCATAAAAGCATCGTCCTAAGCTGCTTGGTTGCACGAGCGTGCCAGCACTTCAGTGTGCACTGGGCAGTGCGGGGCGTTCTCCCAGCCTGAGCATGGACGCCAACTTGAGCAATAAGGTTCAAGAGAGCCAGTATGGCCTGAACAGAAAATTCACCTAGATGGTCTCAAGCCTGGAGAGTTAAAATAATAGCTAAGTGTCTGGACTCCCTTCCTTCCTTGCAATACTAAGGGGATTGAAGCAAAAGTGGTCAAGTGTTGCTTTTCTTAAAACTGAGTGGTAGAGCTGTGTTACACGTGTGAGCAGGCGAGGGTGAGAGCAGCGGTCACAGGCTCCTGCTTCAGTGCTCAAGGATGGCAAGTGGGCGCGTGGTGACAGCCAGCCACCCCAGACACTCCTGGAGCTCCCACATCCTCCCTGCCTCCCACTTCATGGCTCTCTTATTGTGCAAGTGACTAGCTCCTGTTTGGTTAGAAAGTAAAGGTTTACTTCTGTTTGCACAGCGTGCAGCCTCTGCCCACCACGCCTCCCTCCTGGGAGCCCTTATCTCATAATTTGTCCGAAAACATTACCCACCTGCCCTGTGCCTCATTCTATCAGCGCTGTATCCTTTCATCGTGTGGATGGTGTGCCTTGATATTTTGAGAAAAATTTCCAGTAACAGATTCGATTTACATGGACAGAAACTTGAGCAAATGCCAAACTAGCAGGGGGGCCATTATTCTACTCTATAAATAAGTTTGAACCAGAAAACACACACACACACAGAAACCTGGGAATCAACATGTTTTGGTCTAATTGAAGGGAAGAGTGAAATAAATAAATTTTGAAATGCAAATGATCACCTTCTGTTACTTAAGAGTTTCTGTTAACTTTGTGAGCATAGATTTTAAAAGTCACAGTCCTGTGAGCTTCACACACTGCCAAGAAGCCCAGGACACACAAGCTTCTACAACAAAACCAAGAACTTAAGCACAGTTGTCTAATTTTATATTAAAATAAATCCAACAAAAGACAAAAGGCATTGAGCGTCCTCTTTGTGTCTGTGAGAAGGCAGCCCAGCCCTTGAGCGGCTGCAGCTAAAGACCTGTCCAGAATGTCTTGAGAAGAGAGCTCACTGATCAACCTAGAAAACATTCTTTTAAGGGTCATTTTGTATCCTTTGATTATCCAGGGTTATTCTCTAGCAACAAACATCATTCGTGGCAAATAGGCTCCTTTCATTGCACAGACACGCAGAATGGAGTTGAGCAGGAAAACACAGACATGGTCTGCAGGGTAGTGACACTGTCCAGCTTCCTTAGTGGAGACTCTCCAGGAGGGTTCTTCTCTGTCTACCATGAGATCAGAGAATAACCGGGAAGTGAGCAGTCTTGCTCCTTGTACTTAGTCTGATTTTCTTTCTGTAGTACAAAACATAAGCATTGGAAGGTTCTGGCAAAGGACTTTAATTTCCTTATTGCTTGGTATAGAGTGAATTATTATTATTTAACTTTTTATTGATAGTTTCCATAATTGCAGACCATAAACCATTGATTTCCTTCCCAACCTCCCCCATTTCTCTTCCCCCTCTCAATTAGTTAGAATTAGTTAGAGTGGACTTCTGTTATGGCATTTTTAGTGTGAAGAAAAATAAAGTAGAAGGTGAGAACAATACTGTTTTCTTAGCAGCAATGTTTGTTGGCAATCTTGACCGGCATCATAAGATGCCAGCTCGAAATAGAACTTACACTGTTACCACACAGAACACAAAGACGGCAGGGGAAGGGTCAACGTGCACGCTAACACACGTGAAAGGAATTATTTATACATTGGTTATTATGCTAAGTTAATCACTTAGGCTTCCCTGTCTACTCTAACCAAGTTCATGTGCTATTCTCTGTGTGTCCTTCACTTTTGGTTTCTACTCCATGATGATGAGCCTTTAATTGTAACTACTCAAAGCATACATTGATGGTTCTCACTGAGTACCTTTCAGATTTCAAAACTTACAGGTGAATATGTGTGTAAATTGAAAAAGTCCAAAATGCTTTTCATCACAGCCCAATCTTCACGCTCCCAGATGTCAAATGGGAGCTCTGCTTCCTCTGTCAGGCAATTTCACACTTGGAACCAACTCACAGCTGACGATGAAAAGTGAACACAGGAGAGCCGTGACGAGGGCGCCTACACGCAGTGCAGGACACGGAACACAGGAGAGCCGTGCAACATTCATCGTGGGGCACGATGCTCTCTTATAGCTGATTTTTAACAAACACCACACACATACACGTTGGGGTAGCTTCCCGCTCTTCTCCATAAACGTGTTCCCCACTTGATTTCTCTTTGTAGGCATCGTAGACGCCTCCTTGTTAGGTATTTGATAATTGGAAATAAGATTTAGACCATGATGGCTTGAAAGGTATTGAGATTATCAGAAGTTGAAAATTTACAGTCTTTACAGACACTGAGAGTTGTGGGTTCTGGAGAAAGCATTGAATCTTTGCATCATCTTGGACAAGTTACTTAAAACTTTCTAGGCCCCAGTTTCATAGTAGCAAAATATACTTGTTACATATAAATGAAATGACCTATATGAAATCATATAACACTCTTCCAAAAAGTCAAAATTCAAGATCATTTCAGGAAGGAAAAGTTCTCCTCTCAAGGTTAAGTGCTGACTTTTTAAATTGTCCATAATGAGTTACATTATTTAATGGGCAAACAATGAGTTGTTATCCCCAGTTCCCCAATGCCCCTCTTCCCCATCCCCACTCAGCTGGGTATCCTCCTTCGTGGGCAGTCTGGATCAGTCCTTGGGGCAGGGGATCATGGACAGCCTAGTATTCAGCCCGGTTCCGCCGGCCCTAGTGTGTTGTTACTGAGGGGGGCCATGTCTCTGGATTGTCTCCCCCACCACGGCTCTCACAATCTTTCTGCCCCCTCTTCTGCTCAGTTCCCTGAGTCGTGGTGGGTGAATGCTGATTTTTTTAATGAACCATCAGTACAGTTTAAAGAATTCTTTGATTTGGAAAATGTTGAAAGTACATATTTGTATTCCCTTATGGATTTTGTATATAAAGATATAACATGAAAACAGGACTAATGGAAAATATTTTCATCTGAAGGAAGCAGCTTACTCATGATTCTCACCAAGATTGTTTAAAGAAGGAATTATTTACATAAAATTATATGAGTCCTTGGTCATTCCAGCAAGCATCTAGAGTCTAATTTTATGAATGTGAATAATACATGGAAGAAGTTACATGGTTTGAAATCACAGTGACATAAGTAAGAAACAAGTTGTTGTGGCATAGTCCTTTTTATTTCTTTTCTAAAGGAGAAAGTAGGAAAAAGGGCGAGCTTTAGAAATAACTTAAAAGAGTAAAATAATATCAACATATATTAATATTATATATACGTAGCTGCTTAGTGTTTTCCTGGGCTGATTAGCAAGTATATTCTATCCTTTATTTTGAGTTCTCACCATAAAAACAAACCAGTAAGTTGTCAAGTTTGCCATGAAATAGTGGAAATTTT
Source organism: Zapus hudsonius (assembly GCA_004024765.1). Classification (NCBI taxonomy): domain Eukaryota; kingdom Metazoa; phylum Chordata; class Mammalia; order Rodentia; family Dipodidae; genus Zapus; species Zapus hudsonius. The sequence continues at coordinate 6,442 of PVHP010017514.1, read as the reverse complement.
ACACTTGGAAGATTCACTCATTCCTCCCCTCCTGCCCACCCCGTGGTGATGACCCTTGTGTAAAATAGTCTGTCAGCAAGGAGAGCTTTAAGTGTGCAGAGGCTTTTTTCTTCCCAAGCCAGGAAGGCCTTCTGATACTAAGGAGATTGGAGAATCTTCAGGAAGATTTGGGGGTCCAGCGATAGGATGCACCTGCAGCTCTGATGTGCACCCTGACTGTTGGTGGGCTACCTGAACTGCATTAAGATCACTTGCCCGAGTGTGGCTTGTCTCTGATGTGAGACTAAGAAAATGGATAAGAAAGCTCAGTTCTTGCTGTTGAGAGTCTCTGTTCATGGTTCATCCCAAGAGAAGGACTCATTCAGTGGTAAGAATTAGAAAACTTACAGGAATGAAAAATTAGTAACATTTTCATAAGAAGAGGTGGAGCACAGTACCAATCCTCCTTGTGTTTGAGTGTTCTATCACTGTAGTAAGAGAGAGAACTGACATGGAGAAAATGGGGGTGATGTTGGCTCCAGTTTGGAGGTTCTGCTTCAGGATTAATAGGCCCTGTTGTTATCCATCATGGTGGGACTGTGTGGTGGAGCAAAACCTTCGTCTTATGCCTGGGAAGCGAAAGAGAAAGAAGGGGCCAGGGTCCTACCCCTTCAGGGGCTCCACCTAGTGGCCCACAAGGCCCCAACTCTTACAGGCCCCCACCTCCTGTAGGACTGAGTTGGGGTCTGCGCCTTTAACCTAGTGAGACATCTAGTGTCCAGACTACAGCCAGGGCTTCTCTCCAGATATAGATGACCAGGAGGAGGTGAGTTTAACCCTGGATTTACTCCCAACCCTCTGCTTCCTCATCTGATGTGAGCTTGGTTTTCAGAAGAAGCCTAGAGGTCACTTTAAGAAACAGTTGCCAAGGAACCCTTCTTCGTTTGGTGCTGGAGCTGGTTTGGGGTAGCGTCAGCCAAGTCCCTCCCTTGCTAGTGTGCTGATGAGGGAGAGCTGAGGACCCTCTTACCTCTGTCACGACCATCTTAACCACAGTGTTCTAGACCCAGAGCCTCGGAGGGGTCCTCTCTCTCCTTAGTCAGATTTGCTGCTCCTTTAAAATCCCTTCTGCCCCAGTCATCTGGCTGTAGCTAGGGCCTAGGCCTTCCCAGCAATTCTCTGCCAATATTTCCTTCCTGAGATTTAGGAACATTACTGACGACAAGGCAGACAGGTTTGCCGAAGCCCATCTCTTGGGCCACACATGACAGAGCAGTGCCTGCTCAGACAGGAAGCTGTGCCTGCAAATCTCACGGTTTTCAGG
>PVHP010017513.1:0-34397 GCA_004024765.1 Zapus hudsonius | reverse complement strand
AGAGAGAGAGAGAGAGAGAGAGAGAGAGAGAGAGAGAGAGAGAGAGAGGGCACACCAGGGCCTCTTGAAGCTACAAACGAATTCCAGATGTATGTGCCCCTTGGTTCATCTGACTTTTCGTGAGTACTGGGGAATCAAAGCCAGGCCAACTGGCTTTGCAAGCAAGTGCCTTTAACTGCTGAGCCATCTCTCCAGCCCCCAGTTTTTTGAATTGTTCAATGTAATGCCACTTTGAGGGTATAAGCCTCAGCGCAAGGAGAAAACATGCCGAAATCACAGCTCTAAGATGGCTTGCAGGCACCCAGGAAAAGGCTCCCAGGGACAAAATGGAAACAATAATAATGCTAATAATGTTGATGGAGTCTCCCAGGTAGGGGTCCCCCATCCTTACTGTCCTTTGATGTGTGGCTGCCAAGGAGGGAAGAGAGAGATACCAGTTTAGCCCTGAGAGCGAATGCTGTCTCTCATTGGTGAGCTGCTATTGTTTTGTCTCCTAAAACTGCAACAATTATAGGACCATCATGGAAGCTGCTCCATCCTTTTGCTGAAAATTGCTTGAAAGTGTAACACTTGACTACCGTGGCTTTGGGCTGTCTTCATTGTTTTTCAAATTAATACCTTGTCATTGTTTCAGCAGGTGTTGGGAGATGTTCCTAGCATCCCAGGGACCGAGCATTGCCCTTCACTTGATAATTGTTTCCTTTGTATCAGGGGGAAAAAAAATACAGTCCTACTGTTTCCAAACCTTCCTCATTTTCACCCTGGAAATTACACAGAAGTGTTAACTAACTTCAATTTGCAGTGCCTGACAGTCATGTCTTATAGAGAAATGATACTTTGTGATCTAAGGTAAATCACAGTAATGAAAACTAATCTTTCTAGTTATTAGCAAAAGTACATATGTACTGGGGAAATTTACGGGGCTAGTGGCAGCTCTCCTAATGACCCACATTACAGGGTTTTTAATAGGTTTCTGTGGGGATAACTTTGATTTTTGACGTTTCAAGCAGCGTACGCTATGGTCTGATTTGTTCAACTGCCTTACGACAAACCGTCTCCTCCCTATAATACCTTTCTAGAAAAAAAAATTGAATTTATTTAAAAGTCAAATCCCCCTCCTTCCCTGTCTGCCTGTCTTTCTTTTTCCATCCATAAAGGTCTGTACTGGACAACTGTTACAGTGTCTTCTCTCACTGCATGCAAAGACTCACCTTATCTACTCACCTTAAACTATTTCCCACACTTGGAAGGAAAAACTTACCGAAATATTATTTCTTTATCACTTTCTCCATTTTTTACAGACAAAAAGGGGAAGGACAGTGGAAGGCAGGGTGTGTTTTGATTTTTTTTTTCTTTAATGGGGATTTCAAGCAAAAACAAAAGCCAGAGAATGCCTCTGGATTACCAAAGATGTAGCCATAAGTTTTTGAGAAAAAAGTAAGTCAGTAAAGAAATATATAAATTCCTCTAATTCCAATTCCTTCCTTCTGTTCAAAGAAAAAAGCAGGGGGTCTAAGATGTGTTTCTTCTGGTCCAGGCTGTGGATACAATGATCCTATAAACCCAGTGGAGGGGCCTGGGGATCAAGGGAAGAGAGAAAAGATGGGTGAACATCAACAGACTGAAAATTCCATGTTAATGTTTTCGTATTTCTTTGCAGAAACCCGGGATGGATGTGGCCGACGCCTACGTGACTTTCGTCCGCCATTCTCAGGATGTCCTGCGTGATAAGGTCAATGAGGAGATGTATATAGAAAGGTTATTTAATGTAAGTAAGTGCCTTCTCCTCCTTGCAGCCCAAGGAGGAGACCCTCCAAAATGTGACAAAATAAGAGACAGGAGGATAAGTCACATTTTGTGAACATGGATTGGTCCTGATACCAATAGAATCTCCCCTCTCCCTCTGCCTAAGGCTCGTGTCTGTCGTGTGTCTTGTTCCCAACCCACTCCTGGTGTGGCGGTGTTTCAGGCTCAGTCTGTGGACGCAGCCTCCCAGCAAGCAGTTGTATTCTGCATTGACCTTGGGAGGCTGTTTCCTCTAATTGGCAGAAGACCTTTCTGGGCCACCCTGCTTGCAATCTGACCTGGCTGGAGGGAGATGATCCCCTTGTTGAGGGGGGATGCCAAGGCCAGCTCCCTCTCCTGGGGGTCGCGCCTCCCGGAAGCCAGCTGTGGAATGCAGATGTGCAGCAAATGGCCCAAGTTCCAAGAATATTTCATTTCTGCAAGACTTAGAAACTCCAAGGTCCTACGTATTGGCAAAGTTGCTGGATCCATTACCATTGATAAGCTACAAAACCCCCCTTGCCACATCCGCCCACCCGAGAAGAAGTGGAAGGCAGGGTGTGTTTTGATTTCTTATTTCTTTAATGGACATTTCAAGCAAAAACAAAAGCCAGAGAATGCCTCTGAATATGAATACAGGTTAAAATTCATGCAGATGTCCAAGGCTGTACACTTTCTGAGCACGTGACCTCATCCACAGAGCCAAGTGACCCACTGAGGCAAAAATAAATAAATACATAAACAAATACTCAAGGAACCTGTTTTGATCTCAAACGGCCTCTTTCAGGCCAACTAAAAAAACTGTTGGGGTCACCTCATGTAGCCAAATACGTGGCTTCATGTTGCCCCCCCATTTGCCAGGGCACACCCTGCCAGAGTGCACGGGAGCTGGCGTTTGTGTCCCTGTGTGGTTGTCGCTGTTCTGGCTACGCCTGTCTCGTGACACATGAGCGTCTCCTGTCCGGGTTTTTGTCTTTTCTGCGCAGCCTGAACATTGATGTCTTGGTCTACTATGGAATCCTTGTGTGGATGTTTCTCCCTGGTTGTGTTCCCTGGTTCTGTGTGCGTGCGTGTGAGCTCCCATTGCACGGCTTCCCCGTTCTGCAGTCACTGACTTTTCTTTGTTTTGTCTTCCAGCTCATCGGCTTTCCTGGTGTGTTGAAAAGGCTTCTTCCTTCCTTCCTTCCTTCCTTCCTTCCTTCCTTCCTTCCTTTCTTTCTTTTCTTTCTTTATTTGTCCTCCTTTTCCGATCATCCCCTTTCTGTGCGCGATGCCTCTCTCTCTCTCTCTCTCTCTCTCTCTCTCTCTCTCTCTCTCTCTCTCTCTCTCTCTCTCTCTCCTGCATCGCCTTCCTTTGACAAAACCCCTCTTATTTTGAATTCCCACTCGTCGTCCTCTCTCGGATTAAAATGGAACTTATCCTTCATGTCAAATGTTTTATCACATTACATCAAGTGGCATGAATTAGAATCAAATAATCTTGCTGTATACATCTTCTAGCGTGGCCCACATCCACTGAGAACGCTTCATCCATGCATAAAGCTCACCAGCGGGGGGGGGGGGGGTCCCCTTCTCTGCATGCCTGCCTTTCTCAAAGCCCAAGCCCCGCGTGTCTGGGGCACCGTGGCCCATCCACTAGGCATTGAAAACAGCCAGGCAGCACCCTCGGGTCTCAGCTTAACCACGTGGACTCTGCCCACCTCCGCTGAGTTCAATTCCAAACTACAAATTTCCTACGAGCCTTGGATTGTTCTTTTCAATGCCTACGTTGTCTTTTTTTTCCCTTTGATCGGTATGTTCTTAGTATTGTGTGTGTGTGTGTGTGTGTGTGTGTGTGTGTGTGTGTGTGTGTGTGTGTGGTGCCTGTATGAATGTGTATACAAAATAACCTCATGCTCCCCCTGAAACTTGAAAAAATATCTCATACTGAATTTTGATGTCTAATCTGTGATTTAGCCTGTCGCTTCATTGACAGATGACCCACCCCTCCCACTCCCACTTGTTCGAAAGTTACAAGTACAAGGGGAATTTGTGGTTGGAAGGTGTTCCTCGGGAAGAATGGGTCTTGACAAGGGAGATTGCAAACCGAATCTTCACTCAGACAAGTAAGAGGGCAGCCTTGCCTGGCACAGATGGTTAAAATGGACTTGTCCAACTGTGAGCAAACACGGCTATGTTCCAGCCCTCTAGGCTGCCTGTAATAGGAATGGATAATTAAAAGAAATATTACCGCTTTAAAAAAAAAGAAATATAATTAAGAATATGCTTTGCAAAAAAGCAAGTTCTGGTTCAGGTTTTTCAGAAATTCACAAGTACCTCCAACCCTTTGTTAGAACCCAGGAAACCAGTATAAGGCAGCAATAGTAATTTTGTGGGACCCCCCACCCCCATGATTTAGTTTCATGGTAACCCAATTTTATTTTGTCGTGGAGTCTTCATTGAGCATTTGATTTTTAAGTCTTAACCACACAAACCACTCACTGTACCTCACTCCAACCTCATGGGGGGCGGAAATAATTCACTTTTTCACAAGCTTATTTAGACACAAATTTCTTGGCCATTATTTTTCTTGCTCTCTAAATAACCCAATCCCCTAAATTACAGAATATCTTGGTGCTAGGCAACTTAACTGATATAGTTACCAAAAAAAGTTATTGAATCTGTCACGGATTGAAAACATTTGTCATTCGAAAAGCCCAGAGCTCCTGAAACACTTCACTATCATGCAGCCTGGGTAATTGAATTCAGAACTTACTGTTTTTCTATAATCTAGCAGCAAAACATCAGATTACCAACATGTTTGATTATTTTTGGCTCCTGTGTCCTCAAACCTGGTGCTTATTTCTTTGCATATTTGCTCTGGTAGACTGTCATGTCCAGCAAGCTCGACAAGCAAATAGGAACATTGAAGCAAAGGGTCTTGGGAAGGCTCCCCCCCCCCCCGACTTCTCATCATCACAACACGCTTATTCTTTTGAGACCCCACTCACTAACGATGGGGTTCCTGGGGCCAGTTTCTAAAACAATTGGCAGTAATCTATTGAGAAAGACTTGCTGATAGGAAAGATTTCACGTCCAAATTGTTGCATTTTGATAAATGGCAAAAATGAATAATAACAAATTAGCATTTTGAATGAAGGGGAAAAAAGTATATATCTCTGAGATCGTTCGCTGCTTGGGGAGTTGTTGGTTCTGACTGTCCTGTCATTCTCTGGTTTTAGTTCCTGCTGGCATCTGTCACTTGAGAGGCGGGCTCTGAGAGTTCCTGTTGTGTTTTTAACTGTGTTGCAAGTCCTAGTTTTATTAACTTGATAAATCCTTTAATTTCTTCCTATATGGTATTGTTTTCCCCTCTCCCCTCCCAATTTATTGTATGTCAAAAAGGCTGGATGGCTTTTAATGTCTGTTTGAATCTGAGGATATTCTGAATAAGAGCTGGTCATTTAATGGTACATTTTCTGTTTTAACAAGGCTTCTAACCAGGGCTGTCTGAATTGGTTTAATTTTCTCTGCCCTGTCTTTGTGCTTCTGGCTGGAAGTGGGTGCTGGTGGGAGATTATAGGCATAGCATTTGGGGCTCTATATTTGATGTTCTGCATTTTTATCTATTTTATTATGTAACTTAAGAACAGACTTTCCAAATTCATCTTCACCAATTTTTTTTTCTAACCAAGCACTGCGTACATATATCAGAAATGCATTTTGGACATAATGTGATCTAACCAGATCTTTTTTTTTCAGTGAAAGTTTCCTTGCTTATTAACATAGTTGATTTATATAGTCTTTTGATGAAACACAGTACTTTTTTTACAATATTCCTAAAAAATTCTTTTAAAAAACTTAACTAATCCAAAATAAAGTCCTCATCAGAAAAGAAGCCCCAAGCTATTGCTCATGATATTTCAATGTTTTTTATCTGCATTTTTTCAGAAAATTGAAGCACAATTATCTATTGTTTTTGACTTACTACAAAATAACAGTTTCTAATATTTACAAACAACATATTCCAAAATTTAAACTGAGTAGCGTGATAATGTATGGTAAGAGAGAACTTCAATTATATCAATGGTACCTAGTTGTTTTTCTTAAAGGAAAGTCAGATTGTTCTAAGACTCCAGTGGAAACCTCCTTGACAATTACTGCTGCTTTTTAAAGAAAATATAAAATGGATTGTTCCAAAAGCAACAGCTAAGAAAGGAAACTGGAGAACTAACTTAAAGATATGTGATTTCCAGTTGGAGCATCTATAAATCATGCAGACGGTTTTTCTCTCTTTCCCTAGTAATTAATTCAACATCTTCCCCCAAACAAACCAAAAAAAATTTAAAAACATGCTTTTTGAAATGAGAAGTCAGGTCATCCAGAAAAAACACCCAAGTAGGATCTCAAGGTCTAAACAAAAATTAATTTATTTTCTTTCCTCCTTGTACTTCTTGAAGACACAGACTGAGAAGAAAATCGGGATTAAACGAGATGTGCTTAGGGTGAATTCATCTGCTTAAACCTTACAGGCTGGGAGATGAGTGATTAAAAAGCCATCTCGAACTTGGATGGGATCCACGCTGTTGGTAATACGGCATCCGCTCTGGCTTTCTTCGGGTCCTGTGTCATTGTGCCCTAGGCCTGGGGAACATTTGACTGGAGATGATACACGGATTATCTAGGTCAATTATACTCTTAATCTGTCTTCTAGAGGATTAAACATTTGCAGCTAGACTCCATTTGGCTTCTCCCTGGCAGTTATCAGATCAGGAAAAGACCCCTTACCAAACAGCCTCGTAAGAACTTAATCAGGCAGCGAGGACAAATTCGATGAAAAATACTGCTCTGTATTCTTCGGCTTGGGCAGATTTTCATGTGCTGTTCCACATTCAAATTGTGGTGTTTGTTCACTTTGCATGCCATGATGATAATGGACTGTCACTCTGTCCCTTCACAGAGGTAATTTGTAACATGAACCCTCTACTAGAATTCCTGCTGGGGTTATGGATGCCTCAGCAGATAGCCTTGGTCTTAATAACCTTACTCAATCACAAGAGCCTGTATATATGAATATATATCAATAGAAACAGGAATAATCCTGCTTCAGGAAGTAAGGACTGGAGAAAGGACAAGGAGAACATTCTGGTAACTTCCTTCCAGAAGGTCTGCCACCAACTATCCAGGTGAGGGAAACTGCTTCCCAAATTCCAGTTCAATATAAAGAAGGTAGAATAGGAGAGATATATATATATGTATATATATGTTTGTATATATATATATATATATATATATATATATATATATATATATATATATCAAGGCATATTGTATGCAAACATTGAGAATATCTCCTATAGAAATAATAGCAGACTTGAATGCCTCAAATGGGAATGACTGTATGGATGGATTCCGGGCTATGTCTCTAATCTTATTAACTGAGTGACTTTAGACAAGGTATTTGCTTTCTCAGAGCTTCAGCTGATGCATATAGGTAACAGACATGATAAGAGATGGGACCTTCCTGAGGGAATTCATGAACATGGAGCTATGAGGAAGCACTTGATAAATGTGAACTACCAGGACTCCTTCCTCTTCAAAATGAAACGTTTTTCCTGGCTGATCTGTCTCACTAAACAAAACTCCAATACCTGTTCTGAGGTACTGTAAGTCTCTCCGTTGTTTTCAGATATTATATTATCCCAAGTTTGCTTAGAATCTTGGTGGTGCTACAGCTTGTAATTTCTCACTTTTGCCAAAACATATTTATGAAACAGGTAGACTATAGATGGTCCGAGTGACACTTGGAAATAAGCCAGACAGGGATACCACTTCTAAGCTGTCCATCCAACCTTGGGTGATGTACTTAGCCTCTCTGGGCTCATCTGTAAGCAAATGGACTTCTTAAGTTGTTGCAAAAAGTAAAAAAAAAAAAAAGAAAGAAAGAAAGAAAAGCATAGTGAATGTACATTGGTATAGTTTAAAACTCTTTTTTTTTTTTTTTTTTTTTGGGCAACGCTGGCACTTGAACCCTGAGTCTCAGAATTTGAAGTGACTTTTGAAATGACCTAGCATCGACACAGTAGTAATGAATTAGTAAATAAGCCAGAATCAACCTCCTAACCTCTTTCAGATCTTTTTCGATGTGCTCAGATTCGTCCTGTTTATACTGCCAAAATAAGTAAGGAACACATCCTTTTTCTTTAAGTTAATGAGCTTTGTTTGACATGCCAATAAACGTTCCCCTAATACTCTGTCTAGGTGCAAAATGCCCCCACTAGTCCCCCCAAAGACTCTTTACAAATGACTTGCAGAGGGACACACAGACACTCTCTCTGGGCAGGGCTATGATGCCACTTACATTTCCTTCGAAACGCCTCTGGCCCTTTCCGCGAGCCTGACTTGTTAAAGGGACCACGGTGCCAATTGTTCTGCAGACTGGAGGAGTTTATTGCAATCTAATCTAAACATAGAACTGATTTGTGGAGGGAAAAAAATATCAAGCTGAATTCAACCAAGTAGTTCTTTTAAACATAATTAGTAACTTAGCAGAAACGAGGGTTGTTTTTTTTTTCCCCTTCCTTAAGCTGTTCTCTGCCTGAAAGGAGAATTTCTGAAGCTAGTTTTTAAAAAGAAAATAGCTAAATTGCAAGAACCCCACAGAGGCCAGGATATCAGTCAGCCATGTGGAGAACATTGGAGTTATTATTTCATAGAATGAACGTGTCCACCTGAGCAAGGTGGCCCTGTGGCCCTTATTTCATTGAGACTTCTTTAACAGGTCTGAGACTAGTGACCATTGCACACGAGCCCTTACCACTAGGTCAGTTTCTCTGATCATTTTCAGATGATCCCCTAGGATACCCATCTGAGAGTCAGCCCCCCACATCAGTGTTATGGTGATCTTTTTCCAGAGACGTGCCATCAGATTTGGATTGAACTTGATTCCACCTCTGGTATTCCCAGTGATGATGCTGAGGACCTGACCTGTCGCCAGTCTGCTGGGACATCAGTCAGGAAACATGTGTGACTAGATGGTAGCAGAACCAGAAAGCAAATGCACTACCCAGTCCAGAAAGGAGAGACAGTTTGGATCCCCAAAGTACATCCTGACTTTTTCAAAACCCACCCTGAGCCATGCCTTAGAACCTTGGAGGAGGGTCATTAATGTCTCAAGAAGAATCTGAAAATGAGCCAGGCATGGTGGCACACGCCTTTAATCCCAGCACTCGGGAGGCTGAGGTAAAAGGATTGCTGTGAGTTCAAGGCCACCCTTGAACTCACATCGATGGCTAGAGCAAGACCCTACCTTGAAAAAATAAACAAAAATCAAAAGAAGAATCCAGAAATGAGGCAGGAAGAGTGAGGGAGGAGATGAGAAATAATGACCCATCCCTCTCAGCTGCCTGGATTGGTAACCTTACCTGTTTACAAGTGGACATAAAACAGGTTAAGTGTGTGTGTGTGTGTGTGTGTGTGTGTGTGTGTGTGTGTGTGTGTGTGTCTTCTCAAGGAAGTGAGTTATCATAGCTAAGGAAAATCATGTACTCAGTCCCATATTAAGCTTAATTTGGATTCTTAAAGGTTAATCTCTAGAGCTTCCCAAATTGGGATCATAAAACAATCAAGTCCACCTTCCAGAGTTCCTGTCCACCCTGCCCCACCAGGCCTGGCCACGGAGCTTCATGATTTCTTTCCCTCCCACTGTCCACATGTGCTTTTGACAGATTTAATCATTTTTACTAACCTTCTTATGATATTTGCAGTCAACCTATTTAGGCAATTGGAATAAAGCTTTAACAGTAGAAGGTTTTATTCTGTTTTGTTTCATTTTTTGGTCTTACTGGGTTTTTGTTTTGTTTTGGATTGTTTGTCTGTTTAAGATGATAAAAGTCAGCTCTATTCAGATGAGAGAGAAGGTGCTAGAAAGATATTTTCAATGCCTTTGATGTTGTGTTTCAATGAATCATTTTTTAAATATTTTATTTGCAAGCAGAGAGATACAGAAAGAAGAGAGAGACAGAGAAAGAGGGAGAGAGAAAGAATAGCACACCAGGGCCTGTAGCCACTGCACATTAACTCCAGACATATGTACCATCTGGCATCTGGCTTTCTGTGGACACTGGGGAATCAAACCCAGGTCATTAGGCTTTGCAGGCACCTTAACTGCTGAGCCATCTCTCCAGCCCTCACTGAATCTTTTATTCAGACATAAATCCTCCTTTACTCCGTGACTTCCATAGTAACAAGAAAACAGAAGTAATTTATTTCTTTGAGATTGGAGTTTTGAATGTGGAAACTTTTTTCTTTTCTTTTTCTTTCCTCTATCTCTTTTTTCTTTCTTTTTTCAGTGCTGGGGATGGAACCCAGGGCCTTGTACAGTTTACCACTGAACTACATCCTCAGCCCTGGAGATATATTTCTGTTCCTCGTGGACGTGGGAATGCTTCTCTCCGTGCCCGGGTGGTGTGAGGCTTCAGCAATCCTGCAAACAGCAAAGATAAGGGGGCATTTGTAGACTTGGATTAATTACTTAACCTGGGCTCTTGCTATCCAAAAGGAGTTGAGTGGTGAATCTATTGATTGACATCATCCTCTCAGATGGACCCAGCTCCTTCCCTCCAAAGCCATTCGTGGAAACCGATCTCATTTGCTTTAGGAGCAAACCTTACATAAAATCAGTCATGCATTTTCTCTAGGGCTTGTACGCCATGAAGAATTTTGCTTAGTGTCTTTATCAGAACAGCTTTCTCTGTTCCAGGAGACATTTGGTGAAGACAGTTAATTTGTTTTCTCTTCCAGAGTAGAATGTTCCATTAATCTTGCTAAGAAGCTAGCGTGATGATTGTGTTACGTTAAGGTCACAGTATTCCTGTTAACATGACCTGAGGAGTGACAGACTCCTAAATACATACCCATGCACAAGTGCATGCACACACTCACCTAGTCAAGGCACACTCTGGAACAAATATTATCACTTTGCATTGCTAGAGACAAGATGTACTAAATCCCCAAATACTTCTTATTAATTAAATTAATTAAAACCATGAACTGCTTTTCTCTCTGCCAGGCTCCATGAAGGCCATGGTGAATTATAGGCCCCATTGTCAGCCCTCTAAAGTCATACTAGATTGCCTGAAGTCTTTTGCTGATGCTTATCTATTTGTAGGCCTTTGGGGTTTTTTGAGACAGGCTCTCACTATGCTTCCCTGGCTGATCTGGAATTTAATAGGTAGAACAAGCTGACCTCGAGTTTGCAGAGATCCTCTTGCCTCTGCCTCTGCCTCCTGAATTCTGGGACCACAAATATGAACTACCACTTTAAGAGCTCTAATTTTGTTCTGAATGAATTGGATGTAAAATGTCATCCATAGCCAGGTGAGGTGGCACACACCTTATACCAGCCAAGGTATAAGGATGGCTGTGAGTTCAAGGCCACCCTGAGACTACATAGTGAATTCCAGGTCAGCCTAGGCTACAGCGAGACCCTACCTCAAAAAAGAAAGAAAGAAAGAAAGAAAGAAAGAAAGAAAGAAAGAAAGAAAGAAAGAAAGAAAGAAAGAAAGAAAATGTCATCCATAGGTTCTTGGCATTCAGAATGCAGTCTATGCACCCCTACCCTGGCCTCTGTATCACCTGGGAGTTTATAAAATATTCCCAACCTCAGCCCTAGACCCAGCTATCCTCAACCAAAATCTTCTGGTATTTCAAATGCAAACCAAAGAGGTATATTGGGCAAAACCAGTGATTTCAAAACTTTCTTTCTCTTAACTGGTGCCAAGAAGAAAATTTTAGATCTGTGCTGTAGCTCGGTGGTGGAGTGTTCGCCTAGCATGCACAAAGTGCACCAAAAACCTCAGAGAATTTAAAAAAAAAGAAAGAAACTAATATAACTCATCAACCTTGTACACACACACACACACACACACACACACACACACACACACACACACACACACACTGTTGTAATCAGCCACATACCGCTGGGGTAAGCAGGCACAGTTATGGGAGGAAAGGATTTATTGAATCTACAGATCCGGGGGAAGTTCCATGATGGTGAAAGAGGTTGGTTCACCAGTCCATGCAGAGAGAGAGAGACCCATCACCTACATCATACACATACCAACAAAACAGGAAAGAGAAAGAGAGATTTTTCTTCCCCTTGATATAGCCTTTAGGGTGGCGTCCTGCAACCATTGCCCAAACTTGTTGACTTCCTGAGTCTCTGGAATTTCCTTCCTGTACTGCCCTCCTAAGAAGGGATGTTCATTTCTAGCTTCCCTGAGTTTCCTTACATCCTGCCCTCTACTGAGAGGCTACCTTCCTGTGAACATCCTCAGAGACCCACCCAAGATTACTAACAGGTCAAGTTGACAACAAAACTTAACCATCACACACACACACACACACACACACACACACACACACACACACACACACACGCACACATAAAAACAAAGTCTATAAACAAATATATACTTTTCTAGAACAATGAAGTCTGACATGCTTTACTCCATCTCTCAAAAATGTTACCAACAGCAAATTTTCACCAATCCACTAGGAGTCTCCAGCCCTCCCTTTTGAAAATGTATTTAGAACACGTTTGCTCATGCTTGGCTGTACTGATATTTTGAGCCAGGTAATTCTTTGCTGTGGGGGGCTTGCCTATGTTTTGAAGGAGGGACTGTACCCCTGACTTCTGCTAGAGATGCTCTGCTAGAACCCAAACTGTGACAACACAAGTCTCTAGGTAGGATCAAATCTGCCCCCATCTAGAGGGGGGAATGGCTAGATCAACCCTGTTTGTAAACCACTTATCTAGTTAATAAAAGGTCACTGAAAAATGACCCCTTAGAGGAAGGTAACCCTTCCCCTGTAGATGTCACACATCCCTCAACATCCACCAGCATCATGTACAAAGGTGATGAGTATGATACGGTGATGACAACAAGGCTAGGCTTACTCCTTATGCAAAAGAATGACCCCAAAAGTCCACCTGGGGGTGAGCTCGAGAGCCTGTGCTAGTCTGCAAGGTGTATCATAGTTGGAGGACTTTTGACATTGATGGGAAGATCTTATAAGCTAGGTGAGACTTTCTGGACCACCCCCACACACACACACACACACTGCATCCTGCTAAGGTAGTCTCAGTAGTTACCAAGGGGAGGAATTAAGGCACTGACCCCCTAGACTGCTTCTCTCTCCTTTCGGTAGTTATCTTGAGACCTTGGTTGGGGAATGCAAAGAAAAGGGGGGTGGATTCCACCAAGCAGCTGAAAATTGTTTTTGTGTGTCCACAAACCTAAGCGCAAATACTTCATTCATTCCAAATTCCTGATTTGGGAGAGAATGACATAGCAACCTCCTATTCTGCTCAACTCCTATGATGGAGCATCCAGTGATGGTGAGAGGAGTCTCACATTAGACAGCTCACAAGAGCAGTGTCTCTTGCCATTTCTGTCAGGGCTTCACTCTGATCGTTCCTGGACTGAAGGTAGTCATGTCTTCAAAGAGCCAGGCCTTACCCAGGATGCGGTTACTAATAATGACCAGATCTCTGTGCCAATCATGGGAGAAGCACCACTCTCATAATTGCATAGAAAAAAAAACTTATACAAAGAACAAACCTTATATAAAATCAGCAAACTCGGGCATTGTTTCCTAGTGAAATTCTCTAAGTCACTTTTGAAGGAAAACTCCCTCCCTTTGGTTTAGAATAGTCCTTCTCTGGCTGAAGAACTCATCCTGTGATTGAGAAACCCTGGTTACTAATGTGTTATAGTTACCTTCAGTTGACTACGACAAAACACCTGAAGAAAAGCAGCCAATGGGAAGAAAGGGTTTATTTCAGGTTTATGGTTTCTAGGGAACATTTTATCATGACAGGAAAAAGCATGGCAGAACTCTTGCCATAGCAGCAGGCAGAAAGCAGCAAGAGCTCAGGCCAAGGGGAGCTGTCGGGTATTAACACCCCAAAGTCCACCCCCAGCAACACACCTCCTCCAGCAAGGCTCCACCTCCCAAACTGCCACCAGCTGGAGACGAAGCACTGAAAACTCATGGGGCCATGGGGGACATGTCACATTCAAACCACTCCATCACTCATCCTGTGACAGAGAAGTCCTGGCTATCAGGTGCTTCTGTGTTCCTGAGCCCTAGGCCAGCGCTTCCATAATTCTGCTCTGAAGGGGACATTTGGTCATGTCTGGAGACTCTAAAAAAAAAACTTTGTGTTCTTGTGTGTGAGTATGGGCCACATGTGACACAGCACATGTGTGGGGGTCTGAGGACACCTCCAGTGTCTGCTGTCACCTTCTTCCTTGTCTGAGGCAGGGTCTCTTGTGCGCCCTTGCAAGTGGGGGCCAGTCTAACTGGCCCACAAGATTCCAGGGATTCCCTTCTCGGTTTAGGAGTGCTGGGATTATAGACGCTCATGCTAACATGTCCAACTTCACGTGTGTTATGGGAAATCCAAACTCAGCTTGTCATATTTATATAGCCAACGCTTTTACCCACTGAGCCATCTCTTCAGGCCCAAGAAACAATTTTTATATATTTTTTATATATTTGCAAGCAGAGAGAGGTAAAGCAAAGAGAGGCAGACAGAGAGAACGGGTGCCCCAGGGCATCCAGCCACTGCAAATGAACTTCAGATGCTTGTTCCTCTTTGTGCATCTGGCTTTACATGGGCACTGGGGGATTGAATCCGGGCTGTTAGGCTTTGCAAGCAAGTGCCTTAACTTCTGAGCCATCTCTCCAGCCCCCAGGATACATTTTTGTCTGGCTCTTCTTGGAGTTTGGACACATACAGCTGGTATCTTGTGAGCAGAGGTCAGAGATGTAGCTAACCATTGTGCAATGCATAGCACAGCCTCACCCCATCAACAAACAATGTCCCCTGTAAAGTGCCGGTAAAAGACCCTACTCTGGACACACTACACTAGTTACACAAATCCTCTTCTGTCTTTAATAATGTGAGCCATTTGAGCTCTGATTTTTCAAGAGTCTTTAAGCCCAGGATACTTTCAAACTCCCTGTGCAGCTGAGGCTGATCTTGAACTTCTGACTCTCCTGCCTCCACCTCCCCAGAGTTGAGGGTATAGATGTGAGTCACCATGCTCAGTGTCTGTCGTGCTGGGGCTGGGACCCATGACCTTGTGCATGCTAGGCAAGCACTCTGCCAACTAAGCTACATCTGCAACCCAAGTTTTGGTTTTAGTGGAGTCATTAGCATTATTGATGACTACGGTATCAGCAAGGGATTCGGAAAACCACCCCTAAGGAGGAGTGTTGTGTCTGGCAGATGTCTCATAAACCAGTTCCAAATGTCCTTTTGACAAGTTTCATCCAAAAACATCTTTTTAAAAAATATTTTATTTATTCATTTTCAAGCAGAGAGATACAGACAGAGAGAGAAAAAGAGAGAGAGAGAGAGAGAGCACCAGGGCTACCACCTTGTGGGTCTGGCTTATGTGGGTACTGGGGAATTGAACCCAGGGCTTTAGGCACTGGAGGCAAGTGCCTTAACCGCTGAGCCATCTCTCTAGCCAAAAACATCTTTTTAAGGGACCAAAAAATAGACACCAGGAATCCTTAGCACATAGCTTTCTCAGCTTGAACTTGAATTTAAGGCTCACCCATGTGCAGTTCCCATGGACAGAAACTGAGATGCTGTGAATTAAATGCCCACTCTCACTTCCATCATCCCCTTCACATCTGGGTGGGACTGGTTCATTTGTACTGTGCAGGCTTTGCAGGCAAACATCCCTGAGATCAGTTCTGAACCCTTCCCAAGCCTCTTTCCTCCTCTGTGCAAATGCGATACAAGTAGAACCTAGTTCTTTGGATTTGGAAGGCTAGGGTAGACCGTGCCTGTCACGCACAGACCACGGCATGGGACACACAGAAGTGACTCTACCAGTCACTCTCCGCCTAGTATTGTCAAGAGCACACCTTGGCCCAGCGCTATAGAGAGAAGAAAAGTGGTGAGAAACTTGAAAAGCCAGAGATGGATGGTCAGGACATAGCAGCAGGTAGCCAGGAGCCCGGCTGTGCTTCGGGGTCTGGAAAATAGCATCTCAAGTACAGAGCTGCTCAGAAGAACATTCACCTCGTGTGCGTGAAGCAGCCATGAGTTCTTACAAAAGGAATCTGGGGCTGGAGAGATGGCTCAGCGGTCAAGGCACATGCCTGCAAAGCCTAACGACCTGAGTTCGATTCCCCAGTGTCCACATAAAGCCAAATGCACAAAGTGGTGCATGCATCTGGAGTTTGTTTGCAGCAGCTGGAGGCCCTGGTGTGCCCATTCTCTCTCTGTCTGTCTCTCTTGCTCGCAAATAAATAAACGTTTTTTTTTAAAAAAAAAAGAAAGGAAAGGAAAGGAAAGGAAAGGAAAGGAAAGGAAAGGAAAGGAAAGGAAAGGAAAGGAAAGGAAAGGAAAGGAAAGGAAAGGAAAGGAAAGGAAAGGAAAGGAAAGGAAAGGAAAGGAAAGGAAAAGAAAGAATCCAACTGGATATAGGCCTTGGAGAAAGGGTCCCAGTGCCTCAGCTTGGTCTGTACTTATCCAGACACTGGGGAGGAAGAGGGGACAGAAGTAGGAATCGATGCTCAGAAACAAAACAGTCATTGCTTGCTTTCTCTAGGGGTGTCTATGACTCCCCAACCTTTTTGTTATTGTTCTGGTTTTATAAGACAGACGCTCCTCTCGTAGCCCAGGCTGGCCTTTTGTTGAGATCCTCAGACCTCCGTCTCCCATACTGGGAAACAAGCCATGTGCAGCTGCACCCTGACCAACATGGCTTCCCTGTTAGCCTTGTATGGCTTCTCTTTGGAGAAATTCTTTCAGATCATAGAGAAACTGGGTGATGATGACTCCGACCAAGAGTTATGGCGTCATCTTTGCAGGCATTAGCTAGTCCATGACCACACAAAGCGTAAATTTTATATCTATTTAATTTTTTAATATTTAACTTAAGAATTAAGTTTCAATAATATTTAATTATTCACAAATTAATAATTTTATTCAATGTGTTTTATTTTGTCATTTTGTTTTTTATTATTTTGAGGTGAGATATCTCTCTCTCTCTCTCTCTCTCTCTCTCTCTCTCTCTCTCTCTCTCTCTCTCTCTTTCTTGCCTCAGGCTGATGTGGAACTCACTCTGTAGCCCAAGCTAGCCTTGAACTCACAGTAATCCTCCTGCCTCAGCCTCCTGAGTGCTGGGATGATAGGTGTGAGCAGTTTTTATCTTTAAATATGTGCTTCTTATCTAGAACTGGGCATCAGACTGGTTTTTAAATATTTTTATTTATTTATTCGAGAGAAAGAGGCAAATAGTATGGTAAGTACGGGTGTGCCAAGGTCACCTGCCTCTGTAAAGGAACTCCTGATGCATGTGCCACTGTGTGCATCTGGCTTTACGTAGATACTGGGGAATCAAACCTGGGCCATCAGGCTTTGCAAGCAAGCACCTTTAACCATTGAGTCATCTCTCCAGCCCCCTTATTTGTTTTTAAACAATGTACTCACCCCTGTTGTGTACCAAGAATCCTGAGTCAGTGGATATGAGAGAGGGTTCAAGTATCAGCAGTTTTTCACTTGTATGAGTGTATGATATAGTATGTACAGGAGGGAGTGTGTGTGAACATGTGTGCACTTTTCGTATAGAAGCCAGAGGTCTATTTCAGGTGTCCTCTTAATTGCTCTCCCTCCTATTTTATAATAAGCATATTTTTGAATATTTTATTTATTTGAGAGAGAAAGAGGCAGACAGAGAAAGAGAATGGGTGCTTGAGGGCCTCCAGCCACTGCAAATGAACTCCAGACACATCTGCCACCTTGTGCATCTGGCTTTACTTGGGTACTGCTGGGGAATCGAACTCGGGTCCTCTGCTTTACAGGCAAATGCCTTAACCGCTGAGCCATCTCTCCAGCACTCCACCTTATTTTTTGAGACGGAATCTTGCACTGACTCTAGAGCTCACAGATCTAGCCAGACTAGGGAGCCAGTGAGCTCCCAGGGCTCCTTGCCCAGGCCTCTCCAGAGCTGGGATTACAGGCACACTCCTCCAGTGCTGGAAGCTCTTGTTATCCACCGAGCCATCTCCCAGCTCCAGCCATCAGTTTTTAAGTGAGTCCCAAAGGTCTGGTTTGGTGATGAGGACTAGTTCTCTCATATGGGTGATTTTACCCTCCCCTTCCCCCCCCCCCCACCATGCTGCTGGAATTAAGGAGACATTTTTGACTGTAACACATGCCCATTGGCAGGGAGGGGTAGGGTGATACTGCCCTCTAATGGGGACATGGTAAATGTCCTAAAATGCACAGGCCAGCCCGCACCCCCTCCCCCAGCCCCCTCCCCCCTGCCCACTATCTGCCAATAGTGATGAGGCTGAGAGGGTAAAAGATACTGAGCGATGCTGGCTTCGGATTGCCATTAGCAGGCTTTCGTCCTTTCTGTCCTCTGTAGCGACATTGCCAAGATCAAGATGGAGAAGGTGCTGTGGTTTTCCTTTTCAGACCAGAGTGAGTTTAGCCAGAGCCCCAACAGCTCAGCCCGACCGACCGACCGAGAGCTTTGCGCTCGCTGATGTCGTCCTTGCCATTCCAGGGTCTGGCACCCATAACCCCTGGGGACCGACTTATTAACCACGAGTCCCTACCGCCCTGCTAGTAGCCTGTGTCCCTTTTCAGGGTTACTTTCAATTCTGTTTCCAACTCGACCCTGAAACAGTGATGAAGTCCTTCAAGTATCTCACCAGAGAATTTTGCAACTGTCACTTGAATTTTTTAAGAAGCCTTTAAAACTCAGTGGATTGTTTTGGGCTCATTTGATGGATTGTTGTTGCTGCTGCTGTTGTTTTTGGAGGAAGGGTCTCGCTCTAGCCCAGGCTGACCTGGAACTCACTATGTAGTCTCAGGGTGGCCTGGATCGCACTCCGTCCTCCCGAGGGCTGGAATTAAAGGTGTGCACCGTTACCCATGGCTTCTGGAACCATTTTGGACACACCTTATTTCCGTTTCCACCTAACCAAGTGGAAGTAGAACCGCATTCTCTGGGTCGAGGTCTTTGCAGAGTCTGGATTCATTGACCCTGCTCAAGCTCCGTGTCACTGCCCAGTTGTAAATATGTCAAAAAAAGAATTATCCAGAATTCTGCTGCTAATATAGTAAGTCTCTGACTCTGGAAACACTTCTCCTTCTCACATCCGGGATGGTGGGGCAGCTGCTCTTTTAATTCAGTCCCCACCAGGACTTTGGTGGGAGGAGGGAAAGGGCAGGTTTCTCCTAAAAGGTCAAGTGTAAATAATAAGGAAGACTCCAATTAATTAAAAGCCCTAGTAAATGGCTGTTTAATAATGACAACATTATAACATTTATTTAGAGTTTTTATGTATATTTTTATGAGGGTGTTTTGGAAGCAATCATACAATTTCTGTTTAAATGTTATTTTCTTAGAAATTCTCCTAACAGCCTTAGAGAGCACTACCCTCATGATCTCTACTTTACAGTTATTTTATATTTCATTGAAGTCAGCGAGAGCCAGTGTTTCACATGGCTTCCCTGCAAGGTAGGTTTTAATTGATAAGCATTGGGGTTTCTTTGATTAGTAAACTGATGTCACCAAATTTAGAAGGCTGGGAAGCGGTCCATCCTAGAACTAACGCTTGTCTTTCTGACCCAAAGAGACACCACCTAACTGTAATGTCTTAGAAAAGACAGGGAGAAGAGAGGAAGAGAGACAGAAAGGGAGGGAGGGCAGGCAGGAAGGCAGGAAGGCAGGAAGGCAGGAAGGCAGGAAGGCAGGAAGGCAGGAAGGCAGGAAGGAAGGAAGGAAGGAAGGAAGGAAGGAAGGAAGGAAGGAAGGAAGGAAGGAAGGAAGGAAGGAAGGAAGGAAGGAAAGAAGGAAGGAGGGAAGGAAGGAAGGAAGGAAGGAAAGAAGGAGAAGAAGGGAAGCTAAGAAAAGAAGGAAGGAAAAGCTAAGAAAGGAATAAAGGAAAGAAAAAAGGAAGGAAAAGAAAGAAAAAGAGAGAGGAAAAGGAAGAGAGAGAATGAAAAGAATAAAAGAAAAACTACACTATCCAAATAAGGGTTCTCCATTTCCCAAAGCCTCCATTCTACAGAGACTTTGTGTCCCAAGTCCATGCTCTGGGGTTTTGACTGTAACCATCACTATTTCCTGCTAGGTATCAGAACAGCGCACACCACCAAAATTACCATTCAGTGACCCTCTTGGCTTATTAGCCATGGTTTGTCCACTCACAGTGATAGGAGTTCCACAGTCAATCAGTGAGACCCTACCCCCAAGAGAAAATTCTCGCCCACGAGAGCAAGCCTCCTCCTGAATGTGAGGACATTGTCCCTGAGGTCAAGTCCATGAACTCCAGCAGAACCTGGGCCTCAAGCTGGGCAATCCCATAAAAATGTACCAAGCTGAAGAGGACTTCAGCACCATAGGGGATCTCCCACTGTATTGGTGCAAAACCCTTTCTACCTAGGCCCAACGAAGGGGTGGGTCTCAGTTTTCTGTCTTTTATCCCATAAAGAATATGGTTCTGTGTTTTATTTGGGGGAGGGGGATGATGGTAACCCAATGCCATTACATCCCAGACAGTTGATAAGTGGTTTACGGTAGCAGCTTAAGTTCCTTAAGCAAAGCTTGACACAGTGGTATTATTAAGCAACAATACCCAAGCTTTTCCTACCAGGCCCTGTTGATTCTTTTAAACTACCCACGTAACTTCAGTTTTCAATGGTGCGATGAGGTTTCGTAGATCAGCAGTACTTTACAAGAGAGGAAAAAGTAATCCAAAATTACTGAATAACACGGTTATCCAATCTCTATTACACAAATAGAGTTGCAACAATCATTACACGGTCATTATCCAATAATGCCTCGGATGTCAGCAGTGTGAAAATTTGCGATCGGGTATCACCCAAGTCTTTTCTTAATTTATTTCCAGCCAGAGCTTACAATAAACAATGTGACAAGGTGATGAAAGAAAGAAAGAAAAAAGGAGGAACGAGGAAAGAAAAGAGAGAGACAGAAAGACAGAAGAGAGTTGTTTTTCTCCTTGAAGCTTTGCTTCTTGGATAGATGGTCCACTCTTAGCTACCTCTCCAATGTGGCAAATCCCTTGGCTGCTGGAAAGTGCTTGAAATGCATTGTTTCTAAAGAGTTTGTTTATTCAAAATATGTCTGGCTTGAGTATTCAGTTTTCCGAGTGAGTGGGGGGCAGGGGGGATGGGGGGGGGACTAGCAGCTGAGGTCAGCCCCAGGCACGTTTAATGAAGTTCACTGGCCTGTGGCTTCTCATCACCACCAAATGGTGACTGCAGGGGCAGGGGACTTGGATAGGGACGTGAGGGAATTCTTTCAAAGGCTCCCCACTTGGCGTCCACAGAATTAGAGAGACGGAGCCTATGTCATTTGTTGATGTACATTAGAAATAAATTCAGGCACTCAGTTAAAGAACTCACCGATGGCAAGACGCACAAAGAAATGCCATTATGGATTTAACGCAGCCTTTGTAAGCTTGGCCGGGCATGGAGGTTTATGAAAAGAAATATGTAAATAACACAACCCGCTTTCGAAAGGAAAAGAGATTCAAATTAATCCAAGACATCCGTGGTATAATGCTATTTTCGGCTTTTTATAACTTCAGCTCTGCAACCTAGCGGTCCAGCACAAACAATAGCTTAAACACTTAAACACACACACACACACACACACACACACACACACCAAAATCAGCATCATGGCAGACCTCACTTTTTAGGAAAGAACTTCCAAATAAGTCTTTGGGCTGGTGGATAATATTAAATCTAACATTGTCCTAGCCAAGTGGTTGACTTGGGCAAAGTCTGTCCCCTTTCTCCCCTCCCCCTTTTTGGGGGGATGTAAGGGGGAAGTTCTGGGAGGGATGGAGAATCGAGCTGATCAAAGTTAAAATCAAGTCTCTTTCTAGCAAGACTACTGTCTATAACACGTTGTTCCTTATAGAAAGTGGGATATGGTGGCATTTGCTTGATTAACTCGCTCGACAAAAGTGACAGCTGCTGTGAGTGCACGCGGATAAGCTGCACGGCACAGTTCCGCCTTTGTACATCTGTCAGCAGAAAGGGAAGAATAAAGAGTGAAAAGAGACAAATTAGTCCCAAAAGACACTCCATTCAACTTAGGAGGTTTGTCCCATTCAGGCGCTCGCTGTGCGGCTCAAGTACTGAGAGCTTATTCAATTTCATTCACTCTTTCGAATGAACCCACAAGTGTTTAATTTCTTATTCTGTCGCCTCAAAAGTGTGTGGGGTGGGGTGGGTGGGGGGTGTAGAGAGGAAGGGGGAGGAAGCCTTGTGGAGGGGATGCACTGATGGCCAGGCAGGGTGAGCCAGGCTGTACATATTAACTCATGGCTAATTTATGGCTTAACTCTCTGTGCCTAGGTCCTAGACCCATCTAAACACTTCATTGGGGAACCTGGCACAGGCTTCCCACCTCCTGGCTGGTGAACCCCAAACCATCTGTAGGTATCAAGGGTGCCGGGCCAGGTGGAATGTTTATCTTGCAGAAGGACAATGGTGTGAGGCTTGTACCTTTCACAGAAATGGGATGGCTGGCACCTCACAGTAGAGTTTGGGTAAGAGATCTGGCAGATGTGTTGAGCTTTTCCCTCCCACCCCCTATCTCCCCACCTCCCCAAAAGGGGGGAAAAATTAGAGTCACACGTAGTGAGAAGTTGCAAGAGGGGAATATGGTTTCCTGAGATTAAAAATAAAGCAAGAGGAAAGGGCGCCATTGGAGGCAGAACCCAGCTGCACATGCTGAAAACACATGGTAACTTTTAAAAAGAAGCACTTTGTCTGTCTGGCATCCCTGAGCCTCGGTATCAGAACCTGTTTTCCAGCTCCTTTAAGCAGGCCATGCTAGAGACATCCAAAGTTCTCCTCTTGGGACTTGAAGATGCTAATCTGCTCCAGTCTGTGTGTATGGTCATCTTCTGGACTTGACCCAGCCGGCCAGGTCTTTTTAATCCCAGAACTCTTTCTAGGTGTTCGGTCACCATCCCTGCCCCCAGCCCTCCCTTGACTACTGTTTGTGAGATCTTGCTCTCTAATTCCTCCAGAGAACTCACGTTCACCAAGTGGATAGAGATCTTGTTGGAAAACTGTGTGGAAGACTCTGAGGAATTGTTCTGGATCCAGTTAGAGTTGCTGGGTTTTGTGGTCGTTGAACTCTGGGGCCTAGGATGGTATTTCTAAATGGAGAACTCGTGCCCTTTCATCAACTGCTTTAGAAACTAGCTGTGTGGTTTGACCTGAAGCATTCCACTTGCCCGTTCACCTGAACTCCTTCCTCTTGGTAATCACATGGAAATTATGGGAACATACAGGCTGTATTTTTTTCTCGTGGTGAGAATAGTTATTAAAACTGCCTCAGCCCAGGAACCCAAGTCTTCAAAGTCAATGTGAATTTTCTTAAGTAAGAACTTCGACTTTGGCTGGCAAAACTCTAATGACTCACGACTATAGAAAGTTTAATATGCGAATTATGAAATTAGCCCTAATGTGATTAACCAACCCACCCCGTTTTAAAAAGAGTTGGCACACCTCACTATCTTTCCATTCCGTACATGAGTTTCACTCCTTATTTTAGAGTAGGGTTGCTATAATCATTTCTATATGGTATGCAAATTTCCTTTTCAGTTGCTTACGTCAATCTGCCCGCGAATTAATGCAGTTAACTCTAAATGCAGTTCCCGTACCTAGGAAGCAATCATGGGAGTGGGCAGATGCTGTTCTAGAATGATCCGAATGGGGTTCATGTATTGAATCCTCCTCCTCCTAAACCTTTGTATATGCATATCGGAATAGTTCTCAGATAAAGTATTCCCACTTCTCACATGGATAAACTACAATTTGCTTCTCAAGACAACTGAACTTCAGAAAAATGAGACTGAATTCAGAGTGCAGCTATACATGTTCTCAAAACAGTGGGCTCCTTTGAGAAGGACAGAGGCTAAAAGCATGGGGGTTCATTTTCTCCATGTGCAGGGAGGCCTGTGACTAAATCTCCAATATAGCCAGAGAGAAAAATAGGCCTCAGAACAAAGGTATTGTTCACAGTGGTCAGTTGCTTAATGCCCACCATGCACACCTGCCCTGGAAGACCCAGGTGGCAGATAAGGCCTGGTTAGACACTGATTGGGGGCTTAATCACATTGGTCTCATTATTTATGTCTCTTGGAAAGGAAAACGGTCTGAACTGAGAAATCCCAGGTATATTAGAGAGCTGGTCCTTTCTCTTAGACATCACAGTGCCAGGCTCTGCTTGCCAAAAGTGAGGTGTCAGCCCACCGACATTTGCAATAGGAACTTGTCTATTAGCGCAGGAGTCCCTCCCATTAGTGTGTGCCTGGATTTTTTTGGGATGTGGCCTGCTGATCAGCTTTCAGGATGGGGTAGAACAAGTGGGGTGGGGGGGGCAATGTTCCTTTTGTCTTTCATTCGGAGTTTGACCACCAGTTATAATTTTATTCAATCACTCAGGCACTCAGCAGTTTCAGAAGTCAGGTTTTATATAGGCAAGTGCAGACCTGAGTTTGATATCTAAGCTGGACCTTTCATTCAGGACTGTGGAGCTTCGGGGTGGGGAACAATCAAAAGAGATGGAGGGAAGGAATATTTTACTATTTGGAAGCCAGCACCTTTAACCACTGAGCCATCTTGCCCAGCCCTATTTTGCTATGTGGGTACTTAGAGTTTAAAGATAGAAAGGCTTTGAAAGACATTGCCTTGCTTTTCACTTAATGTGTGTCAAATGGCTCATAGCTATAGAAAAAAATTGTTTCTGGACCCCTTGGGCTTCAGGTTTCTAATGGTCATAAACAGGACAAATAATAACGAAAATTAGTATGGCATTTTGTTCCCCTTTCTTTCTTTGTCACAGAGAATGTATATGATGTATACTCTAGAACCGTAAAGTGAGATTTTTAAAAGTCACTACTTCTTGCAGTTCTTAAGTGAGTTGAATTTCATGCATATATCCTGCTTAAAACAATCCCTGACACAGAAATACTTCCTGAATGTTTTCCATGATTTATGTAACTTTACTCTATTTTTTTTACCATAATTGCTATTGGGAATGTCGCTGAAGAACTTCTTTCCAAAGTGGCTTCATTATTGCACAAATACCCTGGGAGACAGTAATTAATAAGTCGCTTATGAAAAGTGGTTGTGCAGTTAAACACATTTAGAAAAACACACACTCAATAGAATTCTTTTCTGCAGGACCTCTTAGAGCGTATAATAAACTCAGTGCAGTACAACATATCTGAATCCCCAGTATTCTTCAGATGGGTATACAGCAGGCGCAAATGTACTCACATCCATACTCTGGGAAGATGTGAAACCCAAAAACATGTATGTTAATGTTACTTTTATTTCCTTCGAAAAACTTAGCAATTAAACCTCTCTGAGTAGTCATTTTGTTTTGTCTGTATTTATACCCATAGATGGGATAAAATTACAACTATTTCCCCCCAAATAGGCTCCAGGATTCCTCTCAGACCTTATAGACCATAACTGGAGAGACCTGAGGGGAGTCTCTACTTCTCCCCCCACTCCACGCAGCTGGGAGGCTTCGGCCTTTGATGTATACACGTTCTTTTCTCTTTATTGGGTATTATTCTGTCTGTGTAGAATGCATCACATAGCCTCAGATCCATAGACTTCAGCGCCACCTTGGATTCAAAGGGTCCTTATCACGAGCTGGAAAGCAAGTGCTTAGCCTAGACAAAGAGAAGAGTTAGCTTCTGTTTGGAATGTTCCCATCCAAGTATGTGTCACCGCTGAAAAGAAAGAAAAAGACACCAACTCTCTGGATTGGCTCGGCTGGGCTGGGGGCCCCGTGATAAGAGGTCACTGGTGTGAGTTACTATGGTAATTGGTATCAGCAATAGTTTTGCTCTCGTGAGTATGAAAGCACATAATCACCAGCAAACAACGGTGGTTAAAGCAAGCAGGTAGGATTACTATGTGCTTTTGTCAGAAGTATAGAATGTCTTAGTCAGTTTTAAAGACTTCTCAACCCCCAAATCCACCGTACCGTGGCCTGCTGAGTAATTTTGTAATGCTTAATCTCCTGCCCCTAACTCGGGGGCTCTCTGCTAATTTGAGGCAAACGGGTATTTCTGACGTTAAACAGTGCGGCCAGGATGTTCCGACCTAGAAAAAATCCATATCGTGAAGCACTGGGGGAAATATTCTTTAAACAATTTTGTTAAGACTCCTTTGAATGATGAGGGATTGGAGTGGGGGGGCAGAAAATAGCTTTCACTGAGATGGGAGCTTGCAGCCTTCCAATTTAGGGGTTCTGGGGGGGCTGTTTGTTTCTGTTTGGGGGCTGTTTTTTCTTTTTCTTATTTTTTTTCAGACCAAGAGAGAAGAAAGCAAAAAGGAAAGAGAGAAAGAAAGGAGGAACTTACAGAGCATCCCCATTTTCCAACTTCCCCCATAAAACTTGTCACTTCGCATTGCCATCCGCTCCCCCAATCACTAGGCTCCTATTGCTAATTGCAGGCACAGCTGAGGCCCAGCGGGGAGCCCTTGCACAGTCCCAGGCCTTTCTCCCAGATTCAATCTGTTGTATAGCACTGTTCACACACAAAAAAACTACCAGCAAAGGCAGAAAGAGGCAGAGTTACAGGTTCCTTGTAATCCCTCGGCCTCCCTGCTGTCAGCGCAGCCCTGGAAGCATTCCTGGTTTTGTCCTCCTGGGCACAAAAGATGAAGTGACCTTAAGCTGCGAGCATGTCAGCTTTTGAATGTGGAGTCGCTGGCTCCTTCAGGTGCATTAAGGAGCAGGGTGGGGGCGGGTGGGGGGCTACATCTGGCTTCTGCCGTGTCTGTTTGCAGCACCCCTGAGGCGAGCTGTGGCTTCCTGTAACATGTAAACTATGAGTGTGAACTCGGGGTTCATGGCAAGGAACAGGAGGTCATGCTTCCATTCAGTTCTAAGTAAAGAAACTGGTACTTTGCAGATGTTTCTCTGTACGTGTAATGACACCATCCCCCTCCCCAGCCACCGAGCAACGGATGAAATGTGCCACAATCAGTGTGCAACTTGAAGATTTATTCATATCAATTTTTGCAATTTATATATTCAGAGACAAGATTGCTATTTCGGCAACTTTATGTTGGATGGCGTACGTTTGCGTTTAGGAAAAAAAATAAAACAAAAAAAAAAAAAGAGGGAAGAAAGAAGTCTGGGATGGGGAGGGTAGGCCATGAAAGAAAAGAAATTAAGTCTGTTCCCCTGGCCACCGGCTGGGGTGTTGTCAAGGAGACAAGCAGGGGACTGGAGGGTCTGTGTACCCTCTGGCCCAGCGGTCACTTCCTGCCCAGCCTGGGAGCTGGGGCATCTATTGCTTGAGGTCCAGAAGGCCCATTGATGGTTACTGTGAGGGAGTGTGGGTTTGAACAATCCCCTCAGTAGAAGGGGTCAGGTGGCTTGCAGAAGGATCTCCCATCCTCCTCCAGGCCGAGGCTAGGCCTTAATGTGACCTCCATTTGAGGCTTGGCAGGGAGCCCTCAGCCCTTCCCATCCACCTTGCCACCCTCTAAGATGAGACGGAAATTAAGCCTCCTGCAAAATTCCAGCTTGCAGAAATTTCTGTCTCCACCCCAGAGCCTCACACTGTATTTTCAGGGAAGACATTGGTGGAGGGAACAGAGATAATCCTCCTGAGCATGGGGAGTCAAATCTCCTCAGTGGGGCAGTGTTAATTGCCAAGCCTGGTAGAAAGATCATTTTGAGGCATTTAAGAAATACATGATTTTTATTAGTATAACTGTTCCATGTAGGAGTTATTTCTCAGCAAAGGGCAAATGCTTTAGCCTGCCTGGTATTATTCGCCTAATTCTACTTAATTGTTTCATAAAATAAGGGCTGAACAAACCTTAATAAGTCTGTTCTGATAGAGTGATCCTAGGTGGGGAGGTGTTGCCCTTTGGGGCAACCAGGGTCTCCATGTTACCTGAAAGCTCCGTGCTTGGTAAACTGGGGACCTGGGGGATCAGTATGGGGCAGGGGGAGACTCTGCAGAAATATAGGAAGTGCTTACAAGGCATGCTGTGGGGAATATGGACCCTTTTTGTCATTTGTCCCTAATCCTCTAGGAGGAGTCCATGGCTTCTCTTCCCTGGGTGCCATTGAATACTCTTGACCCCTTAGGATGTTTTAAAGAAACAGAATAAACGACAGAGTAAATGTGAATGAACCAGATTTGTTCTTTGTTCCATCACAGTCCCAAAACTTGACCTTGAGAAATTGTCTCTGTTCAGGAAATGTCCACATTCATCTTTTTAAAAAATATTATGCATTTATTTGTGAGCAGAGAGAGAGAAAGAGACCGAGAGTGAGTGAGTAAGGGGCATGGCAGGGCTTCTTGCCACTGCAAACTCCAGATGATTTATGCATCCGGCTGTATGTGGGTAGTAGGGAATCGAACCTGGACCAGCAGGTTTGTAAGCAAGTGCCTTTAACCACTGCACCATCTATCCAGCCCTTTATATCATTCTTTCTACTTCGTGAACTGTCTGAAATAGTTAGTAATTAGCCGATAAAAGAAAGTTTTTAAAACTTCATATGCCTGTGCCACTTTGGGCATCTGGCTTGATGTGGGTACTGGGGAAATTGATCCCAGGTTGGCAGGCTTTGTAAGCAAACACCTTTAACCACTGAGCCATCTCTCCAGCCTGACATTTACCTTATCTTTTTATTCTTTTCCTAAATCATGGTTGGCTGTGCTAGCTTAGAACAGGTACATGGCTCCACAGCTGAGCTTTCTTAAGCAAGGTTTCCTTTTCAGAATGGGAAGTGATGAATCGTGGTAAAAGGACAGAACGTGCAGTATAACGTCACAAACATCCCGGCCCTCTCCTGTCCAATTCACAGTGTCAAGGGAATCTGGCATCGTGCAATCTCTAAAGCTCCTCTTGCAAAACTGAAATGAACCATGCTGGCTGGCATTCTACTTTGTGTCTATGAATTTGACTACTCTAGATGGCTCACATAAATGAAATCATTCGGTATATTTAATATTTCATTTGTTTGTTTGTTTGTTTATCTATATAAGAGGGAGAAAGAGAAGGCGGCAGATAGAGAGAATGGGTGTGCCTGACCTTCCAGCCACTGCAAAACCAACTCCAGATGCATGTGCCGCCTTGTGCATCTGGCTTTATGTGGGTACTGGAGAATCGAACTCCGGTCCTTGGGCTTTGCAGGCAAGTAAGTGCCTTAACCACTGAGCTATCTCTCCAGCTCTCATTCATCATTTTTAAAATTTTAATTATTGTTAACAAGTAGAAACACTGTATGAACAAGTCTTGTGTCGTTACCCCCATTTCCCTCCTTCCTGCCCCCAATCCATTGAGGGTCCTCCTCAGTGGGATTGCTGGAACGTTCCATGGGATGGAGGGCCAGGTCATTTAGCATTTTTATGTCTGGCTTATTTCCCTTCACATAATGTTCTAAAGGTTCATTCATTTGTGACATCGGATGGGATTATCTTCACTTTTAAGAGTGTAATAATTCTCCATTGTACTTGTCAGCCATGGTCTGTTTTTGTGTGCACCCTCTGATGGACAGTGGGAGGTGTCCACCTTGGACCGTTGTGGCTGTTGCTACTCTGAACCCAGGAGTGCATCTGTCCCATTGAGATCTGGCTGCTGACCTTGAACTGGAGTTGCTGGAGCTCACATCTTTCCATAGTAGCACTTGATATCCTGGTTGTAGATGAAGTAGTGTTCGCAAATGAAAATCGCATTTAGTATCTCCCCCCAATCCCCCTTCCTTTATTCCCCACCCCACCCCCACCCCCGATTTCCCATCCTAGGTGACCTTGACTTTAAGTAGGTATTTGTAAGTTGATCTCGGACTCCATTTTCTGACTCAAAAGGTGGTGGTGAGTTGTTTCCAGCAATATCACAGTTAATAGGGAAGAAATCTGATTTCAGGCCCCATCGCATCTCCTTAGAGGTGACCCACACCTTTCCTGGAACATGGGGTCAGGGAGGAAGAAAAGGAGGTTTGTGACTGGTTGTGTTTTATACAATATGGATGGCTGAGCAGGAACAAATTAATTAACAGTATGGTGTTGGTTAGTTTATGTAGCTTATGGAGTTTGCCAACGGGTTGACCGAACCCTTTAAAAAATATATACTGTATCTTCCAGAAAGAAAGAGAGATCCCTATATTACCCATGAACATTTATCTTTAGATGAAATACCTCTGCCTAGTTGCTTTCAGAAAGGATCCTTTAAGATTCCTCTCTCCTTTTATTCGCCCCACATACACAATCCATACTACACAGACCTGACTTGGGTTCCAGGGTTGCAATAAGTCAGGAGCCCAGTTTTTGGTTTCATCATTAAAATTTTTATTTAGTTATTTATTTGCAAGCAGACAGAGAGAGAAGAGAAACAGACAGAGAGAATGGGCACACCAGGGCCTCTAGCTGCTGCAAACAAATACCAGATGCATGTGCCACTTTGTGCATCTGGCTTTACGTGTATTCGGCTTTACGTGCATCCTGGGGAATTGAACTCAGGTCCTTTGGCTTTGCAGACAAGCACCTTAACTACTGAGCCATCTCTCCAGCCTCTGGGTTCAGCATTTTACTTATGGCTAGATATATATATTTTTGCCATTTCAGGTAGAGTTGAAATTTGATCTCATAAAGATAGATGCCTATTTTTTTGGGGGGGGGTTGTTTGTTTGTTTTGTTTTGTTGTTTTTTGAGGTAGGGTCTTGCTCTAGTCCAGGCTGACCTGGAATTCACTCTGTAGTCTCAGGGTGGCCTTGAACTCATGGCAATCCTCCTACCTCTGCCTCCCAAGTGCTGGGATTAAAGGTGTGTGCCACCACGCCCGGCTGACAGCTGCCTATTTTTATGAAAGAATATTAAGATATCACTCACACCCTTTTTAAAGGGGTTAAAATACTATTGCTCCCAAATGCTAACTTCCATATACACATTGCTATAAAAAGGAAACTTTTTAAGTAGTAGCTATTTAATTTTCTGATAAATTATCCCCTTCTACTGAGAAGAGACTATGGTAGTAAGCAAGGCATTGGGTTCTCTCAGCTGGAGCATGTGAACTTGGGTTTCAAGCTTCTCACCCAGGATGCACCACGAGGCTTTAGGAACCAGCCCCCTTAAAGACCCGCCCACAGTAATCTTTGAAAAATTTCAGTGAGATGGAGCTGCAGGCATCCTAAGCTTTATAGATATGGGCGGGAGAGGGACAACCCACCTTCCACCACAAAGAACTCTGGGAAAACTGTAACTTCAGACATGGGTGGTGTCTGGTAATTAATAGCTTTGAGCTAAGCTTCCCAAAGCCTTGGCTGGAAAATACCTATTTCTAAGAACAGTTGTTTGGCAGATCAACTCTTGAGGGATAGCAACACTCAAATGAGGAAAAAAAAAGTGTATCTTTCCTTCCCCACCCCCACCCCCGATAGAGCCTCGCTCTAGCCCAGCCCAGCCCAGGCTGACCTGGAATTCACTATGTAGTTTCAGGGTGGCCTTGAACTCACAAGGGATCCTCTTACCTCTGCCTCCCAAATGCTGGGATTAAAGGTGTGTGTCACCACACCTGGCTTAAATTGTATCTTTCAACAGTGTCCCCATTTCAGGAAGCCTTTAGATGCTCTGCCCTCCTAGAAAGTGCTGACTCGGCTTCTGGGAAACATGGAACAATCTAGAAATGCCCTGTGAACTGCATACAGTCATTCAGTGTTTTGCCCACTTAGCAGAGGGCGCTCACCCAAGCCAGGTTTCTTTCTCCTACGCTCTCTGAATCTTTGATTCAAACATTGACAAGCACCCAACCACTGGGATCATTGGACCTAAGAAGCCCATGGGGCTGTGGAATTGTGGTTGAGTTTAACAAAGCCAAGGGGACGTTGAGAGACTGTTAAAGACAGCCTGGGTGAGATTTTTCACAAGTTCTTAAATTACCCACATTGTAAGGACTAAATATGCATCACAAACTTCAAATGGAAAATATTTCATTACAGTATTTCAATGCATCCAATTTCAATGGGCTCTGGGACTTTTTTTTTCTAACTAACAACCCACCTTTGTCCCCCCCATAATCAAAGTGAAGAACTTAGTCACTTGGGTGTGACCGAGGTATTATCTTCCCTTTTTGTCTCTTTGCCAACAAAGAAAACTTGGTTTCTGCACTCAGCAAGATGTTGGGCTGGTTTCCTCTGAGGCATGGCTGTGTCCTGTAGGAAAAAAGGGACTTTTCTAGAGAAAGGTTCAAAATCTCCAAACATCCAAAACATAGGTTGGTTGCCAAGCAATAGCCAAGGGACTTGTTTCCTCGGGCATTTTCAGAAGAATGGAAAGTGCTCCAAAGTTTCACAACTCTGAGTCCCTCCCAGATGCAGCCATTGTGAATTCAGGTAGGGTGGCATGGGTCAGGTCATGTCTCAGCCAGGCATGGTGGCACAATGACTTTGATCCCAGCACTCAGGAGGCTGAGTCAGGAGGATCGCTGTGAGTCCCTGGCAGACCTGGGACTTCAGAGTGAGTTGCAGGTCAGCCTGGGCTAGAGTGAGCCCCTACTTGGAAACAAAACAAAACAACTCAACTTGCACACTGTTGGTAGTTTGTGGACTGCTCAGGCTTCAGCTGCTTTCTTTTTCTGGTAGAAATGGCTGCATGCCAATGTCACAGAGGATTCATACTCAGAGTAATGAACTAACAATAGGAAGCAGTTCCTAGTGAGTTTCAGCCGTCATTGAGGCCAAGGATATTTACAACAGTCACAAATTTTTATTCAAAGACAGTGTGTGAAGATATGTATTTGGGTAGAATGTTGTTATTGGTCCTGGGGCCAAATACTATAATTTTGACTTCTGGATTAATGGCTTTTTTTGTTTTTGTTTTTTTTTATTTTGCATGTGGGGTGGGTGTGTGTGTGTGTGTGTGTGTGTGTGTGTGTGTGTACACATGTTCACATGTGTTCAGGAACACACGTATGGAGGCCAGAGGACTACCTCTGGTGTGTCAACCTGAGATGCCTTCCATCCCCTTTGAGACAGGGTCTCTCACTGCTCTGGAGCTCACCAATCAGGCTAGATTGGCTGGCCAGTGAGTCCCAGGGATCCACCTGTCTCTGCCTCCCCAACTCTAGGATTACAGGTGCATGCCACAGCATCAGCATTTTATATGAATTTTAGGAAATAAGTTCGTCCTCACGCTTGAGAGGCAAAAACTTTGTCAACTAAGCCCAGCTCCTGGCTTACTTTCTATGATACTGGGCTAATCATTATCCCCTAATATAGGCCTTGAGCAACTGTGTGTGTGCGTGCATGCATGCATGTGTGTGTGTGTGTGTGTGTGTGTGTGTGTGTGTTTGTGTGTGTGTTTCTACTATATACATGTGGTACTTCAGTAAAAACTTTTTTAGAGAACAAATTAATCCCTGCTTGACTAGTGTTGACTCCTTTCTTGAGTATGCATTTCCATTGAAACTGGCTGTGCTTCCATCTCTTTGGGAAGCTGAGATAGGAGGGTTGCAAGTTCAAGGCCAGCCTGGGCTACAGAGAGGAAAAACAGCACAAGTTTTGCACTGGGCTGTTATTGTGTGTGTGACTTTGCCTGAAACTTTCTCTGACAGTGTTTTCCAGGGGCATCTTTAATTTCATGAGAAAAAAAATTTTCCTCTGATATAAAAAGGCTCTACAATTTTGCTCTTCCTTTAAACTAAAATTTTCATAGTTTATGACATCATTTTCAGGATTGAACTTTTGATAAGTGTTAATAACTGATCTATCTCTAAAACTGTAAAATTTAGGAAAATTCAACCCGAGACAACTTGTAGCTGTATTTCTCTTGAAAACAAACTGTTCCCTCTGTGTGAAGCGTCCCCCCTCCAGCAACTGTAGTTACCAACAGGAAATAAAATTTTACAAACGAAGCTAGGACTGTATGAAAAATGAAAACTATGTTCATTCTTGCCATGAAATGGCATCTAGCATCCCTAATCCAGTCTTTTCTAGTCATTATCCCTGAGTTAGCCTGGTCAACTGTCTTCTTCTAGGTCTTTAAAGTCACTCAGTGACTTTCCCAGAGAACGTTTCTAGGTCCCACACTCTGCTTAGCTACTTTCTAAGCTCATAAATGGGGAATCTTTTCCATTCCAACCCAAGCCTGGGCTCTGAAGGAAACAGTTTCAACAACATTGTTCTATCTATACACATCATAGAAAAGTTCAGAACTGGACATCTTTGCCACAGACCAGCTCGGCCAGAGTGCTGGGACCACAGGATCAGGGCCTTGGAGAAGTGGGCAGGGATTTGGCTGAGTGACAAGAAGACACACACTCAAGGAGAGTGTATCTGAGTGCGATTTTACTGAGCATTTGTCAGAGTTATATACAGTTGGTTATTGTAACAGTATTCTTTGATTATACAGGCAGTTACAGTTTCTTTGAATGATTAAACCAAGAATTTCAGCAGGTCCATGAGAATAGACAATAGAAAAGCACAGATGACGCAAAACTGTGGTTAGTCAGGCCTGGCCTGACTTGGCGCTTGTTTTTCAATTTAAACATTATG
>PVHP010017512.1:0-34432 GCA_004024765.1 Zapus hudsonius | reverse complement strand
GAAGGGAAGGGAAGGGAAGGGAAGGGAAGGGAAGGGGGACTGGCTAGAATTCTGTTGCCCATGACAGGAGCTTTCTGGACTCAGAAGTTCTTGTCTCAGATCTCTGATCTTTCTGGAGAAATAAAGTCTCCTTAATCTCTGATGTCCGAAAGTGGAGAGAGTCATGGATCCTGAAGTAATTTATCTGAAGGAGCACAGAATTGATGGTTCCATCCATGAAATAAGGAATGACAAAATCCTCTTCTCTCTGAATGTCCTCTGGGGTGTCCAAGGTGAACCTTTGGACAGCTCAGGATGGATCTGCCAGCCACAAGCCCTACCATCTGCCTGGGTCTCAGGACCTCATCCACAGCTTGGCTTCCAAGACAGAATCAGGAGTGAGGAACAAAGAAAGAGTCCTGAATGTTGGAATCAACAAGACGTCAGTTCACTTCCCAGTGTGCTCTCATGCCCTCTCCCTCCCTCTCTTTCTGTCCTCTCCTACCTTCTTCCCCCTTTGTGCAGAGCACATAAATTTTCAGGATCCTCAGCCTAAGTGAAACCTACCTCATTAATACTAAGGATTGTATCATAAATGCTCGGCATAGTGCCTGGCCCTTAAAAACACTAAACAAAAACTTGCAAGCTCTTGGAATGCATACAGTTCTTAGCTGCCAAATCTCTCATCTTGTTTTCTGTTTGGTCAACTATAAGGAGACCTGAGCTGGTATTTTTGCCCCTCATTTTGGATGAGGAGACTGATTTATCTTTTTCCCAAATCACAATTGATAATGTGACCAGGAATGAAACTTAAAATACGGCTGCTTGAGGTTCTGCAATCAAATTTCACCTTCTCAGATCACCTAACCCTTCCCCTCCACCCCAGCCTTAAGCCCTTCCCTCACCACCACCTGCTGAGAGAGACCAGGACAGATAAAACCTCAAGGCCTCTGTCATTTAATTCACTTTAGGTGATATTGAAGACAGCATCTTTGAGGTATAAAGCAACATAGCTTTTCCATCATTCTCTTGGGGAAAAAAAGGGTTTCCATGGAGAAAGTGCCTGTGTTTCCGGAAGGGCCGCCTCCCCCCTCACCAGGGAGCTTCTCTGCACCACTAGAGCAGGAGAAATAAATCCACTTCCAATCTGCTTTGCTACAACCCAGAGACCAGGAAGGGCCTGCTGCTCCAGCCCCCGTGGAGGCCATATGGGCATGGACAAGGCAGGATTAAGTGTGTTTGTGGAAGGGGCCAGAAAAGCAGCTGTTCTCATGACCAAAGGGTCCAACGTGCTTTAGAGAAGCTGGTCCCCTGAAGGAAGTTCCTATACCTGCTGCAGCACTTTGGAGACTCCCTGCTGATTGGCTGCTCAGGAGGAAACACAGCCATCCATCTCTGTTCCCTAATGAAGGGTGAAGCCTGGGACCAACTGTGCTCGTCAGCACCATGGAGAGCGACTGCTCCTGGGCTCCAGCAAGCACAGCTGTGCTCTTAGTCTATCAGGAAGAGGAGAGACAAACGAAATAAAAGAAAGCAGAGAGAGAAGGGGGGTGAGGAGCAGAGACAGGCAGTCAAGCAGAAATACAGTACAGAAAAATCAGAGACAGGGAGATACAGAGATTAAGACTAAGATAAAGAGACAGCAAGATGGCACAGAGAAAAGAATTGGGTAGAATTTAAATCTAAGGTTAAGTTCTCTAGGCTAAATGCCCCTCAGATAGAAGCTACTATCTATCAAGTACTTACCGGGAACTAGAGACTTGGTAAAGCATGCCTGTACATCACAGTCCTTGACTTTCACAACTATCCTACACGGTGGGCACTGAAAGCACCCTGACTTCTCAGCCGAGGAACCAAACCACACCCCTGCTCATGGGGGTCTCATGGCAGCACTCTAAAAAAAAAAAAAACTGGTGTTCTCTCCTGGAAACCATTCATGGCTTTTGGCTGCTAACACTGAAGATGCCTCCTACATCCCCACATGCAATTGCCTCTCCCTATTGAAGCAAGTGTTCCCTGAGAACCCGGGTTCATCCTTCCATGTGATAGCAAGTCTTAAAAACACCAGGGTTGTTTCTATCTCAAACTTTTACACTTGGGATTCCTCCTGCCTAGATCTCTACTCCCCACGTCTTCTCAATAGCACCGTAATCCATAATATAATTCAGATCTGCTGCAATGACTCTCCTGAAAGAGAAGTTCTCTGAATTCTGAATTCTCTCTCTCTCTCTCTCTCTCTCTCTCTCTCACACACACACACACACACACATCATTCATTCTAACCCTTCTTAGCTGGGTTATTTTCTTTGTTTATTTCTTTAAGCTTTTTAATGAATACAGTCATCATGCATGAGGCTTTATCTTTTCATACTTGTATTTATGGTTCTGGAATGAAGGCACTCAACCAATACTGTAAATAAAGTGTGACTGAACAAACTTCTGAAGCCATCATACATTGGTCAGATGCTGCCAAGGAGTCAGGAGCTTTAAGCTGAGCAACTGTGCCTCTGCCTCAGAAGTCCTATGGTGACATCCTCAGTGGATGGGATCCACTATAGACCTGACCTATTTTGTCACAGAACATTGAGTAAGTCATAAGAAGCCACACGATGGAGGAACCACCAGCCACCCTCCTTGTGGACACTATGGTTTCCCCTTTCCACAAAATAAGGCTCTGGTTCCCTCAGCTGTTTGGAATGTTGGCAAATGATGACTCACAGTGAGATGCCCTCGGGACTTGCCCAGGGATGATGAAAGCAGTTTCATTTGAGGTCAACCCAACCCTTGCAAGGGAGGGTGCACCCGGTGCCCAGTGAGAGAAAGATTCTAAAGAGCAGACCATCCTGCCTCAATTCAGGACCATGCTGAGCTCCCTGTGGGATCGGCTGAAGCTCTGTTGCTACTTCCTCACAGCTTCACTCCTCCCTCTGCCCACTCATGCCAAGTCACCTTCAGGCATCAGAGATCCAGCTCACAGTCAGATGCCAGGGAACCCAGCCATTGGCACTACAACTCTGCATGCACTTCCTCCTTTGATCTGGGCAGTAACAGCAAAGAGAAAGATCTCTGGGCTCACCTGACTGTGTCTTTGTATAGTGTATTCCTACCCATAGATACCAGTTCTGTTCCTCGGGACCACGTGAAGTAAAATCCTTCTGCCACAAATAAGTTCTCAGATATTAGAATGTGACCCTCACATCTCTGAAAGCCATCTACTTCCCTCTCCATATTAATGAACCCACTTCCTCCAACCATGTTGGCAGCGAGGACCTTCATCTTCCTGCTTGCCTCTACAAAATCCTCATCCTACAAGTGAAAGGTGTGTCGATGACAGAAAGGAAAACTATAGCCATAGTCCATGTTTGTGTAAAACCCATTCCCTCCCTTCACAACCACATAGCAGGACTGCCTTCATGCCAGAGGCAAGGATACATGGAGCTGGGCACACCTGTAATTTCTCTCCCATTTTTGAGTACCTCTGGAACTTGGGTTCTTTCTTTTGAAAATAGCATATACAGGTGGACAACCCCCCAATTCAGTTGTGTACAATCCCTCAGTATTCTTTTCATTAGAGACTTCACTTTTTTGTTCTAAACTACAATTTGAGGCCAAAAGACCCTGATTTTTAGGTCACCCCATAGGGGTAATAGCCAAGAATCTAACCAGCAGCAAAGTTAATCTCTGTTTTTCTACATCTGACTTTGGTCAAGTTGCAAATCTAATGGATGTTGCTCTGTTGGGGGGATAAGAACACACTGCAAAATAAGCTGTTGTCTTTAAGAAAGGGGCAATCTCATATTAACAGGCAACACATGTTACTATGACTACAGTTTTTAAAGGAGTGTGAGCAAGCCAAATGTCTTCTATTATTCATTGGAAAGATAATGTTTTGCCATCAGGAAATGATGTGCCCTGCATCCAGACATGCCTCTTTTTATCAGGACGTGTGTGGAAGGGAATGCCACTTCGATGCATTTTGTCAGCATCGTTAGCTCCTCCAGAGAGACTCTAGGAACACTGTGGACGATGGAGCATCCATAATGCCACAGACAACTTCCTCTAAAGTGCTTGTCTTCTCAGTGTTGCCCGATCTAACATTCAGATCTACGCTGCACATCGGCACGCTGTAATGCGATAATCATCTCTGAGCATCCTGCTTCAGCTGAGACAACGGGCTGGCAGAGGCCCCCGCCTCACACCGACTTACACACTGCAACCAGAAGGGATGTCCATGAGGATCTCAAGCTCCATGCAGAACAGGATGGGGTAGGGGGGGTGGAAGGTTTTCCAGATTGTGAAGGGCTGCTTCAGAGGACACATCCTGGGGAAGAAATATAGAGAGCATCCTCATCAGAGGAGCCAGGGCTCAGAGTCACTTTAAGCAGAAGTCATGGGGAAGGCAGTGGAGGGCAGGGGCTGACCCCTCATGGCAGAAACCAGAGATGTGGGGACCTCAGTGCTCATGAGGCAAACAGCTTTCTTGGCTAGCTGTGCATCCGGCTCTTCACTGTCACTGTGGGGACAGGGATGGCAAGCACAAGGCTTCACCTCTTCTTTGAGGAACTCATAAGCAATTGGTCAAGATTAAGTAATTTCTGCGGAGTCTAGGAAGCTCTCCAGATACACTATGGAATGTGCCCTGCTGAGAGGTAGCTCACTGGTTAGGGTTGAGGCACCCAGGCAGGAAGCAACACAGTTTGCTTTGCTTACCTTAAGATTTAAAATGGGGAGACTTTTTATAAAAATTTAAGCTTGTTTTAGAAAGTCAGAAGATCCAGTCACATTCAAAGGGAGCAAAAATTAAATTGTTGGATCCAAGTAACATTGGGGTGCATGGGTGGGCACAGGCTCTCCAACACCTATCATATCCCATCTCTAACTTTAGCCTCTCTCTCTCTTTCTCTCTCTCGCTCTCTTCTTTGCAAATAAATAAATAAATAATTTTAAAGACTTTAGACAGAGAATAGCAAGTACAATCTATTTGTTCTCTCAATCTCTGGGATCTCAGCTGGGAGGACTCACCTCCTGGGCTAATTCAACAGCTTGGGCCTGGGTCCTCTTGATGTATTTTTACTCACAAGGCTGACCTTGCTGTCAGCTAGAGCCCAGGTGGGCTGTTGTCCAGAATACTTATATATGACCTCTCCACACAGCCTCATTTTGGCTTCCTTACAATATGGTGACTGGGTCCCAACAGGAAGCCTCTCAGGACGTCAGGACAGAGTGCATGACATACCTATAGTGGAGCCCTGGAAATCACACAGCATTACCCAGACACACTGTTAATCACGGCAGCCCCAAAGATATTCCCAGATTCAATGGAAAAAATATAAATCTCCCATGGAGAGCAGGAGCACACCTCCATCGGGAGGGATGGGGGGGGGAGCTGTTGCAGTCATCCTTGGAAAACACAATATTGCTATATCCAGTTCTTTAAAAAGGTGAACACTTCCATCCTATGCTTACCATAGTTCAGCTTAAGACTTTTTTTCAATTTTATGATGGGTCAAAATCAATATGTGTTCAGGAGAAATTATACTTTAAAATCTGAATTTTGATCTTTGCTTGGTCTAGTGATAAATGGTACAATACTCTTATGATGCCCATCTATCTGTAGGTTATGGGAGTGTTTTGAGCACATTTAAGATGGGCTGGACTAGGCTAGGTGGTTCATAATTTAGATGTATTAAAAGTATTTTTGACTTGTAGTATTTTCAGTGTACAGACTTACAGCAGGTTTATTGGGACATGAATCAATGATAAGCCTATGCACATCTGTAAAACAGATGTGAATCATTCGATTTGTTGTTCCGCTGCAAGAAAGGGGCCAAGAATAAGAAAGTGGTCTGAGCTAAAAGTATAAATTAGGAAGCCCTCAGCAAGCAGATGCTGTTTTAGGACACAAGAAAGAATGAAATCCCCAAAGGTGTAAGCAAAGCTGTGAAAGACAGGGGTATCCAGACTGAGCCCCAGGAATCCCAACATTTCAGAATCTGGGATGTGAAGAGGATCTGGCAAAAGACACTGAAAAGGAGCAAAACAAAGATCCTTAAAGAGAGAGTTCTGGAAATCAAGGTGGAGGGGAGAATAATCAACCAACCAATGATCTTTGCAGCCCATAGGCACTGGATACTTGGCATCCAATGAAGAGAAGGTCTGGGCTTTGTTTCAGGAAAAACATCTAGAAGGGGTGTGGAGGACAACGTGGACATAAGGATAAAAAGAGAACAATTTTTATTTTTTCATTGTTTTTATTTTCAAAGTAGGGTCTCGCTCTAGCCCGGGCTGACCTGGAATTCACTATGTATTCTCAGGGTGGCCTCAAACTCGTGGTGATCCTCCTGCCTCTGCCTCCCAAGTGCTGGGATTAAAGGTATGCACCACCACACGCAGCTCAAGAACAAATTTTAAGATGACCAATTATAACTGTGTCTGAGTCCTGAGGGAGTTTAAAGAACTAGAAATGGGTATCCAGGAACCTTGCTGAAATTAGGAGTGAAGAAGGGACGAGCAGACATTGGTGAGGAACACGCAGGCAACCTATCCTGTAAGACAATTGGCCAAAGCCAAGGCTTTGGGCTGCATTGAGAGGGGACAGCTGAGCTGCCATTAAGTCTAATCCCTTGTGAGTATCCACACTCGTTCTCTGTTGTGTCCCCAGATTAGAACGTAAATTCCTCACCTCACTGACACAAGGGTTATATGGAGAAGGTGGCAGGGATTGAGCAGGCACAAAACTCTTCAGAGTTTCAGAGAGCTAATAAATAAAAATGAATTTTTAAAAATATTTTATTTATTTGTAAGCAGAGAGAGACAGAGAGAGAATGGGCCTCCAGCCACTACAAAAGTATACCAGATGCATGTGCCACTTTGTGCATCTGGCTTTACCTGGGTATTGGGGATTCAAATCGAGGTTGTTAGGCTTTGCAGGCAGGCATCTTAACTGCTGAGCTGTCTCTCCAGCCCTAAATACAAATATTTTTTCTACTCATTAGTTATAAATTTATTTAATAAAAAAATTTATGACCTATTATGTAAATATTTGTGTACTTATTATACGGACCTGCATACCAGGCCAATGTAAAAACTCTTTGAGCAAAAGGGACAGTGAAGGGAAGAGCCTTAGGGAGCCCTGCTGGAGGTGACTCACCTCTGTCTCTGCCCTGGTCTCCAACGTGCTTTCACCCACAGTCTAGCTTTCCAAGAGGCCCAAAACCTAACTTAGCAAGCATAGTTTGACACTACACAAATAATTTATCCTCACCATGTTCTGTTGGACAAAATGGTTTTCAGAAATAATAATTATTTACAATCATTCTTTCCTTGATTTTTCATAACTTTTTAAAACTATCTTTATTAGGGATAAGTATATCCATTGTATGAGCAAATCTTGTAAAGGTGTCCCGGTTTCCCTCCTCTCTGTCCCCTACCCACTGGGGTCCTTCCTCGGTGCACATTCTGGATCTGTCCATAGGTTAGGGGGTTATGAACTGCACCAGAGGGAGCCAGTTTTTCGTTCTTTTTAAAAACAAAAATCTGTAAATAACCGTGACAACATCCTCACTGCCCATTTGACTTCTGTTCATTCTTGGTAAGGACTCCTGCCCTGTTCTTTTTTGTATATTTACCAAAAGCCTTTTGAAAATTTAAATCTTCTAGGCAGACTTCTCTCTCTCCCACAAGGGAAAGGTTAACTGCTCCAAAGACCTCTGAGGCATCTTCTTGGCTTCTCCCACCTGGTTTCTACCACGCACACTGCAAGGTCCCCGTTTTC
The DNA here is from genome assembly GCA_004024765.1 of Zapus hudsonius. Taxonomy (NCBI): domain Eukaryota; kingdom Metazoa; phylum Chordata; class Mammalia; order Rodentia; family Dipodidae; genus Zapus; species Zapus hudsonius. Next base: position 26,679 of record PVHP010017512.1, on the reverse strand, counting down.
TCTCTGCTATGACTGCTTTCTTCATGCACTTTGGTTTGTTTCTCAAGGTGTTTGTTCTCTGACCTGTGAGGAAGACATGGCCTTCTGGAAATCAGGCCCTGGATCTTGCTGAAGTCCTCTGAAATGCAGTGTTATGACAGTGGAAGAGCTGTGTGCCTGAGGATGTCACATGGAATGTGGGTTGTGTTGGATGGCATCTCAACCCCAGTCTGAGAATGTGGCAGAAAGACATTATTGGGATAATTTGGACACTGAGGACATGGCATTCTCAATGTTGAGCAGCAAGTCATGGTTTAACCAGTATGGTAGTTTGGATGTAAAATATCCACCATAGGCTAATTTGTTTGAACACTTGGTCCCTGGGTATTTGGGAAGGTTGTGGAACCTTTAGGAGGTAGAGTCTTAGAGTCTTGCTGGAGGAAGTGTGTCACTGGGGATGGGCCATGAGGTGTTATAGCCAGCCCTGCTTGCTATTTCTCTCTCTCTCTCTCTCTCTCTCTCTCTCTCTCTCTCTCTCTCTCTCTCTCTCTCTCTCTCTCCTCCCTGTGGATATGAAGCTATAACACTGGCTTCCCACTACTGCCACACTTTCCCCACCATCATGGATTCTACTCTCTGCAACTGTAAACCGAATTTAACCCTTTCCTTCCCTAAGTTGCTCTGGTTGGGCATTTTGTCCCAGCAACAAGAAAGTAAGTGAAACAATAGGTATATTAGCATTATTTATATGTGCCTAAATCTAGTATATTCAATATATTCATATTACATATTTTTTTGTTTTTTTATATTACATATTATTTTTTGAGACAGGATGTAGTGGTTTGAATTGTGTGTCCCCTATAAACTCATGTATTTTTAGTCCCCAGCTGGTGACAATTTGGGATTTGGGCCCTTGATGGAGGAGGTGTGTTGTTGGGAGTGGTCTTATGGGTGTTAGAGCCAGCTTCCCCTTGCCAGTGTTGGGCACATTCTCCTGTTGTTGTCCACCTGATGTTGGCCAGGAGGTGACGTCCAGCCCCTGCTCGTGCCACATTTTTCTTTACCGTCATAGAGCTTCCCCTTGAGTCTGTGAGCCAAAATCAACCCTTTCCTTCCACAAGCTGCTTATGGTCAGGTGCTTTGTGCCAACAACAAAAAGGTAACTGCAGGGTCTTGCCAAGATGGCCTCAATTTTGCCTCATGGAATTAAAAATCAATCTGCCTCATGGAATTAAAAGTTAAGATCAAAAGCAGGCACCATGATGCCTAGTATACATATATAATTAAGAAACATTGTATTAATCAATTAATAAGCATTGTATCTTCTTGTGAAGTTTCCTCTCTTGTGCTTCACACCATGGCCATCGCTTTGAGGAAGTGGGACCAGAGGATCAATTTCATTTATTTATCTCCGTCTGCTCAGCTATAAAATGAGAACCCGAGAAGTTCTTTGTAGTGTTAATTAGTGGTCTAATCATTGGACGTGATTATTATTATATTATATATTATTATATTATATATAATGTTTAATTATTATTATAATTTAATTCATGCCCCTTGTCCCTAAATCTTCTTGCTCTCTCTCCCCAGCATGCTTAGCTATGCTTTCATTTGTTGGGAACTCAGTAGTGCCTGCTTTTAGGTGAAAATAAAAGCTCTCATCATTTTGGGTACTGGAGTTTCTCAGGACAGTTGGTTCACAGGTGGGGAATTTTCCAAAAGGCCTGGGGTTCTAGGGCGGAAAAGGCATAGTCACAACTCATTCTTGCATTAATCACGATCCCTCCAGAAAAAAAAAAAAGCCCTCCAGTTGCTTAAGCAGAGGCACTTGTGTACAGGGGGCTGATTAGGTGGATGATGGGGAAGCAGAGAGAGATAGCAACACAATTAAGTGAAGCGATAGCAGGAAGCCACCACTCCCCAGATCACAAGGACAGAAATGGGAAAGAGATTTTCAGTTATTCTAAAGCTCCAGGAGCCACCAACAAGGTTCGGCAGCTTTTGGAGGCTCCATGCACACAGCCAAGGGAAGGACAATACACAGTTCCTCTCCTCTCTCTCTCTCTCTCTCTCTCTCTCTCTTCTCTCTTTCTCTTCTTTCTCTCTTTTCTCTCTTTTCTCCCTTTCTCTCTTTTTTTCTTCTCTCTCTTTCTCTCTCTTCTTCCTCTTTTCTCTCTCTTCTTTCTCTTCTCTCTCTTCTCTCTCTCTCTCTCATGCTCTCTCTCCATCTCTTCCACCAGCACATCTCGCTGAGCCCTGCTGGGAACAACTGAAGGCTAGGAAACACTGGCCATAAGAGCCAGCCCTCCTAACAAAGACCAAAATAAAGAAAGAAACATAAATCTTCCCCAGACACTCTAGTCTTCTAAACCCTTCCTTCATTCCTTGGTTAACTCAAAGTCACCAGGTTTCTGCAAGGTTCCTTGGGCCCTATCCCTGGCCCTTAGAAGGAATGAATTGACCACATGCAAAGCCAGTGTGCCCTGCAGAGCTTCTCCCCAGAGCAATCCTCCATTCCATGTCTCTCAACTTTTTAAAAATATTTTATTTATTCATTTTCAAGCAGAGAAATACAAAGAGAGAGAGTGCACACCAGGGCCACCACCTTGTGGGTCTAGCATACATGGGTACTGGGGAATTGAACCCAGGACCTTAGGCACTGGAGGCAAGTGCCTTAACCGCTGAGCCATCTCTCCAGCCCTCTCTTGACTTTTTAACACTCAGAAGTTCATAGAACATTAAGTACCTTTCAATACAAAATTTTTAGCTGATATTTACATGAAAAAAAATACTGTCACAAAAACTCAATTTTTAAGAATACATGCTAGGGGAATGGCTGGAGAGATGACTCAGTGGGTAAGCGTGTTTGCTATGCAAGCATGAAGACCTGAGTTCAGGTCTTCAGAACCCATGTAAAATGACGGGCCATGACCTGTGCCTGCAATCCAAGTGCTGGGAAAACAGAGATAGGGAATTGCTGAAGCTCACTGTGTGGCTGAATCAGTGAGCTCTAGGTAAAGCGAGAGACCCTGTCTCAAAGAATAAGGTAGACAGCAATTGAGGAAGACACATGAAGTCTACTGCTGACCTCCAAATGCATGCACATATGTGCGCACATTCCTGTACACGCGTGAAAATATACAAGAAACACTCTAGCCTAGGACAACTGACTACTCAGCCTGCTGTGTGTTTTACATACCCCTTCTCGTTCTCCTTTCTCAATCCACCTTTTCTTTTTTATTTATTTTGTAAACAGAGAGAGGAGATAGAGAGGAAGGGTGCACCAGGGCCTTCAGCCACTATAAACAGACTCCAGATGCATGCGACACTTTGTGCATCTGGCTTTATGTGAGCACTGGGGAATTGAACCCAGGTACTTAGGCTTTGCAGGCAAGTGCCTTACCCACTGAGCCATCTCTCCAGCCCAACACCTTTTCTTTTTTTTAATTTTTTTTATTTATTTGCAAACAGAGATAGGAGAGGGGGGGCAAGCCAGGGCCTCCAGCTGCTGAAAATGAACTCCACATGCATGCACCACTGTGCACCTGGCTTTACATGGGTACTAGGGAATTGAACCCCAGTCCTTAGGCTTTTCAAACAAGTACCTTAACAGCTGAGCCATCGCTCCAGCCCCTCAATCCACCTTTTCAAAATGCATATTTTGATCATTCACTCCCTCCCTAAAACTTCCCAGAACGGCCCTGAACAGATGGCACATCCTATCCTCTAACCTCCCCCTGGACTGCTCATCTGCTCCTGGACTCCACACCACTGCTTTCCCGTCTGTGAACTGAGCCATCTTCCCCCTTGGCTTTCATTCAATCCACTCCTCATCTTATGCTCTTCAGCTGGAGCTGAGCCGTTTTCCCTGCTTCTCGACCTAATCTAATCTCCCGGTGCAGGTTTTCATAGCGTCCCATACCTCTCCTTCACAGCACTTGTCTGCGTTGTAATCATATGCTTGTTGGTGTTGACGCCTTCCTCTGAGACAAGAGCTGTTTATTTCTCTAGTCTTTGCCTCCTCAGCACCAAGCACAGTCGCTGCATCATGATAGCCATAGAGGAAACATCTGTAAATGTCTACAGGATAGATACATGAACAAGTGTGTGTGGGTGGATGGACAGATCAGTGGTTAGTATGGGTGGACAGGTGAGTGGATAGTTGGGCAGGTATGGGCATGGATGGAGGGATGGGTGGATGGATGGATGGATGGATGGATGATGAACAGATGGATGGGTGGAGGAGTGGATAGAGGGATGGTGTCATGGTTTGATCCAGGTGTCCCCCACAAACAAATGAATGTGTTCTGAATGATCAATCCTCAGCTGATGATAGTTTGGGTTTTACAACCTCGCTAGAGCTGTGTTGTTGGAGGCGGGCTTATGGGGGTTATAAGCAAGCTTCCCCTTGCCAGGGTTTGGCACACCTTCCTGCCGCTGTTTGCAGTGCTGTGGCGGAGGTGACCCCTCTGCTCATGCCATCGTTTTCCCTGCCAGGATGGAGTCTCCCCTCAAGTCCATAAGCCAAATAAACCTATTCCTCAATAAGCCACTTTTGTTTGGTTCTTTTGATGCAGCAACTAGAATACTGACTGCCACAGCTGGGAAGATAACTATGCGTGTCTGTAGGTAGAAGGACAGGTTCATGTGTGTATTATGGATAGGGGATGGTGGATCAATGATGGAGAATGGGTTGATGGGGGAACCCTTGATTGGAACTGGGGATTCAGGGCGATATGCACCGGATCCTGTACTCTTGGGCTCCCAAGAAAAGATGCACTATGCAAGCGACTGACAGGGAGACAACTAAAAATAGAATCTAGGTAATCCAGAATGGTGTATATTTGTTAACCTATACTGATCTCACTCTCTGATGGAGATTGTGTTTGTATTTTTCAGGATGCAGCGAGAGAGCTGTGGCCCATATAATCCTACCAACTGACCGCAGGCAGAAAGCTGAGATCCTGGCAAGAGATGAGCCACCACAGTCATATCGTGGAGGATCCATATGGAATGCTGCAGAGAATGATGGAATGAACAAGGGACCCACAGCCACAGCCATTCAATCAACTCAGGATAAGCCAGTGAGACAGAAACCAACAATTCTCAACACAAAAACCCCTAAGCTCACAACATTAAAGCAGCCTTGATACTCACCTACCACGACTCAGGGAACTGAGAGGAAGAGGGGGCAGAAAGAGTGTGAGAGCCATGGTGGGGGAGATTATCAGAGGCATGGCACCACTCAGTAACAACACACTTGGGCCAGGAGAACCGGGCTGACTCCTAGGCTATCCATGGTCCCCTGCCACAAGGACTGATCCAGACGACCCACGGAGGAGGATATCCAGCTGACTGGGGATGGGGAGAGGGAGCAATGAGGAATTGGGGATAACAACTCATTGTTGGCCCACTAAACAATGTAACTCGTTATGGACAATAAAAAAAAAAGAATGGGTTGATGGGTATATGGGTGGGTGGAAGGAGTAAATAGAAGTGCCTGTGTGTACGTGTGAGAAGTATTTATCATCCACTGGATGAGCTCTGAGGATGCAGCTCTTGTGGGAATTGCTCTCTGACATGCATAGTGCCCAGGAAATATATGTTTCCTCCCCACCTCCATCTACACTCTCCTGAAAGAGACCCTTGTTCCTGGGAAGACGAGAATGTTTGCACCATTTGGGAAGATTGTGGGGTTTTTTCTGGCACTTCTCCCTAAATGCAAATCATTTTTATTAGCTATGAATTCCAACTGTGTTGGTAATTTTCCTTGTGGCTGTGACAAAACACCTGACAAGAAGTTTAAGGGAGAAGGGACTATTGATCATAAGGACTATTGATCATGAGTTGATCATGATGGGAAAGCATGGAGGCAGGTTGGAGGGGGTGACTAGCCACATTCCATCCACAGTGAGGAAGCAGAGAACAGTGAATGCCAGTGCTTAGCTAAATTTCTCCTTTTTACTCAGCCCAAGATCCCAGCCCATGCAATGGTACCACCACAGCCAGGGTGGGTCTGTCTGCCCATTCCAATTAACCAAATCTAGCAAATTCCTTACAGATAGTCCCAGAAATTTGTCTCCTAGGTCATTCTAGATCCAATCTAGTTGACAAGATTAATCATCACAAGTGCACCCTTTGCCAACTTGACGTACCAACATATAACTTTTCATCCGTAGCCTTCCATCCTTGGTCCCCATCGGCTCGTGTCCTTCTCATAATGCAAAATGCATGCAATCCGGCTTCAAAAGTCCTCATTGTCCTTAACAGTTCTCTAACACTGTTCAAACATCCAAAGTCTCTTCTGAAACTTGAAGTAATTTTTTTTATTTTTTTCTTTATTAAGCAGAGAGAGAGAAAGAGCCCACCAGGGCCACCACCTTGTGGGTCTGGCTTATGTGGGTACTGGGGAACTGAACTTGGGGCCTTAGGCACTGGAGGCAAGTGCCTTAACCGCTAAGCCATCTCTCCAGCCCCTGAAGTAATTTTTTTTAACCAAGAGCCTCTATAAAATTGGGGCCTGAAGAGAAGGATGGGGGAGATGGTAAAAGTGCTTGCCTAACAAGCACAAAGGTCTGAGTTTGATCCCTAGCACCAATGTAAAAAGCTGAGCATGGCCACACATACCTATAACTCAGGTCCTGTGGGGAGCACAGACTTATGAATCCCTGGGGCTCACTGGTCAGCTAGTTTGACCAAAACAAATAGCAGCTCTGGGCTCAGTGAGAGATTCATGGAAAAGTAATATAGGAGAACATCCAATATTCTCTTCGGGTCTCTGCACACATGTACATAGGGGCACATATACACATGCATATACTACACACACAAATTAATACACAAGTTATATGCTTCCAATATACAATGGCACAAAGTTAACATTCCCATTCCAAAAAAGAATGATGAAACTGTATGAACCCCTCAATCCTGCATCTTTTAAGCCTGCAAACCAGTATATGGCTGACACCACCAATTTCTACTGCCAGTTTCAAAGGGATCCTGGCCCCATGGACCATAGTTGCAAAGGAAAAAAAAATCAGTCCAAAATAAAAACAAAACCCAGCAGGACAAACATCAAATCCTGCATCTCCATGCCAGGCATCTGGGGCTTGGGATAGAATCATGTGGGCTCCAGGGAGCTTGTGCAGCCCCATCTCCAGCCCTGGTGCTTACAGCGCACATTGCCTTGCTCAAGCCATTCCATGCTGTGGGCTTCATCTGCAGACATCCTTGGTCTTGGCATCTCCAATATCCTGGGGTCTCCATTGCAACTTAAATGTCACCTTCACAGCTTCATGAAATGGCCCCAAGGCCTTTAAGCTACTCACAGTGCACCGGTAGAAAATAAAACTCATGAAAAACATTGAATGTGGTCAAGGAGAATCTGGAGGAAGGACAGGGGTCAAGGGAGCCCAGAGGAAGGGGAAGTGACAACTGTGCTGGACTAGGCAAAGAAGGCCCCTTAGGCTTAGGCTGGGTTTGACGTATGGGGGTGACAGTGACTCACTTTGTGTTCTTTGGAAAACTGACTCTGGACCACACATTTTCCCAAGGGCTTTTCGTGGACTCTCTCAGTTAATCTCACAGATGACCTAATAAAGAGATACATCTTTTCTACAGATGAAAGATCTGAGGGAGAGCAAGACAGAAGTGAAATGATGTGTCCCCAAATGACATAACTGGTAGATGTTGGCTCTAGGAGGGACAACTGGGGGTTCCAGACCACTGCTCCACCCTCTCTGCCAAGAGAAAGGGATTCCCAGGTAAATGGCTGCCACTGCATGGGTGCCTTGGGCAGCCATAGTGAAGCAACATGCGAAATCTACTGGCCCCCAGAATGAGAGTTTGAAAATCTCACTGATGCATTTGTTTCCGTTAAAGTCTAGAAAGCAAAAGTATAATAAATTCTGGCTCAGGTAAAAATAAGATACTGAAATGTAATGTCACAAGTGTTGATACATCTGCTTTTCTATTTTTTCAATATTTTAATTAGCCCTTTAAAATATATAAAAACACACATATTAGGATGTACATTTTCCTTTCACTGTAGGCTCCCATATGGCTCAGCACTGCTCTATTAGAGCCTGTCCTTGTGGAAAACGTTGATACTCTGTTCACCGTGGATTTTTGCATTGATTTTATTTTTGTATATTGTTTATTTGTGTGTGTGTGTGTGTGCGCGCTTGCCAAGGTCTCTTGTTACTGCAAACAAATTCCAGAGCTTATGCCACTTTTTTGCATCTGCTTATACATGGGTTGGGGAAATTGTGCTGGACCAGCAGGTTTTGCAAGCTGGCATCTTTAACAGCTGAGCCATCTTTCCAGCCCCAATTTTTATTATTTTTATTTTTTTAAATATTTTATTTATTTGCAAGTAGAGAAAGAGAGAGAATGGGTGCACCGGGGACCACCCACTGCTTCAAATGACCTCTAAAAGCATATGTCCTTTTTGTGCATCTGGCTTTACGTGGGTACTGGGGAATCAGACTTGGGTAGTTAAGTTTTGCAGGCAAATACCTTAACCATTGAGCCATCTCACCAGCTCTCGATTTTTATTTTTTATATTTTATTTATTCATTTTTTAAGCAGAGAGAGAGATTGAGAAAGAGAGAGAGAGCACACCAGGGCCACCACCTTGTGGGTCTGGCTTATGTGGGTACTGAGGAATTGAACCAGGGGCCTTAACCGCTGAGCAATCTCTCCAGCCCTCAATTTTCATTTTTAACATTGATGTAAAATGTTACTGACTTTGGTGACTGAGATTTTTTTTGGCACCTGTTTCTCACTTGCCTCACTTTACTTGCCCCAAGGTAAAGAGCCATGAAATCCCTGTCTGATAAGACAGGAGAGAAGGGTGGGGGTTAAAGCTAGAAGGAAGGTTCAAATGGGTTGTGTCTTTGTGCTCAAAGGGAGCCCCCTATGCTATAAGCCAGGGTGCAGATGTTTACTGTGGACAATGGGAAGCCACTGAAGTATTTTAAAGAAAAAAATGAGATCACCTTGGCATTACTCAGGTGAGAAGAGACAGGTCTGACCTAGGATGGGATTGATGGGGAAGAGGGTATTGCCAGGATTCCCAGAAACTGGGTCTAGGTAGAATGTGCAAACTGCTGAGAGTCTGGGAGTCTGCAGGATGGCCAGATCCAGGAAAGCTGGAATCTCCCAAAAATAAGGTAATTACAAAGAAAAAGATGGATGTTTCTTCTACAAAGTCCTGAAACCCTCTTCTCTGTTCCCTGGCAATAAGGCTCTGGCAGCATTTAAAATCCAATGTGCATTCATCCAAATTGTGTGGGATCCCAAAGGGTATGCCAAAGGGGGTGGCTAGGAACTGGAGACCATCCGAGACAAGTAAGCAATAGACCAGACTCTGCCTTCAGTGGTAACATCACTGACATCCAGTGACAACTTTCAGTCATTCCCCAGAGCCTCAAGGGACACAAGCCTCCCCCACCTTAGTGAAAAAGCCCACGACCTCACCTGGAAACCCCAAAACAAGCCATCATTTGACCTGCATTGAATCTGCTCCATATGATTCTCCATTGTCCTTAAAACTACTTTTTATACTCACCACCCTCCTCCCTGTATCAGAAGATAGAGGTTTTGCTACAATTTCCTTTCAAAATCTTCCCAGGAACCTCCATCCCAGGTCAGCTCTGTAGTCTGACAGTGTTCCAGCCAGAAAATCTCTTAAGACTTGTCACAGAGACTTCATGACCTCTTTGCTCACTATAGGCAAAATGAAAACAACCCAAATGACCTTCATTGGTGGATGGATCAATGGCTTATACACTGGAGCACGACTCAACAATAAAATAATACAAACATGCACACTTCGTGAAGGACTGTCAAAAGCATTTTGCTGAGAAAAAGAATTAGATGCCAAGAGATAGTGTGGGATGCCATTCGTGAGCTTGAGGCACAATCTATGATAACACTCCACGAGGATGAACCTCCAAACCAGGCACAGTCATGGGAGGAAGGGATTTTATAGAAGTTACAGACCCAGGGAAAGTTCCATAATGGTCAAAGAGGCTGGCCCCCTTTCACAGGCCCCCTTTTATAGGTCTCTCACTCTAAGAGACATCACCAACACCACACACACACACCAGAAAACAGGCGCTGGGGTGGGTGGCAGGAGAGAGATTTCCTTCCTCGTTATATAGCCTTAAGGTGTGGTCTTGGGCTGGAGAGATGGCTTAGCAGTTAAGGTGTTTTCCTGCAAAGCAGAAGGACCTGAGTTTGATTCCCCAGGACCCATGTAAAGCCAGATGCACAAAGTGGCACATGTGTCTAGAGTTTGCAATGGCGTGCCAATTCTCTCTATGTCAGCCTCTCAATCTCTCTCTCTCTCTCTCTCATCTATCTATCTCTCTCTAATAAAAAAATAAATATTTTTAAAAGTGAGGTCTTGCAACCCTTTCACAGACTTGTTAACTTCTTGAGTCTCTGGAATTTCCTTCCTGCACTGCCCTCCCAGGAAAAGATGTGTGTTTCTAACTAACATGTCTTCCTGAATCCCCTGAGCCTCCTTTCTCTCTTCAATTCAGAGGAAATCTGCTACACAACACTCAAGATTACTGTGGATGACGAACAGGTCAAGTTGACAAGAAAACTTAACCATCACAACACATTTCAGAGCTGTAGGTATATTGAAGGGGAAGGGGTATTGGGGAACTTTCTGGAGTGATAAAAATGTTCCATATACTAATTTGAGTGGCAGCCACACTGGTATACACACATTAAAAACTCGTCAACCTGTACACTTAGGATATGTTTATTTTACCACATATAAATTAGACTTAAATTTAAAAATATATAAAACCAAGTTAAATAATTATTTTAAAAGAAAGTGATTGATGTATGTATGTGTACAGACAAACCTTTTAATGATGCTAAAATGAAGGCTTTGGCTGAAATCTATTGCTATAGATCAATGCTACCCAGTAGAACTGTCTCCAGTAATATAAGTGATCCTGTGTCTGTTCTGTCCACATGTGGCTACTGAGCATTTGAAATGCAGCTAGTGCAATTGGTGATCAGAATCTTTTATTTGGTTTTATTTGAATTAATTTGAAGTTAGGTAAAAGTGTCAACTGTGGCTCACGGCTATGGTTTGGGACATTACGCCATAGGTTTCAGACACCCAAGTATAGAATGAAGAGGGTGACTCACATGTACTCTGGAGCATACAACAGGACCCTGGGCTCCACTAAGCACATCCCCCTCTGCATATATTCCAAGCTGAGAGTCTCTCCAACCCACTTCCACTCCAGCATTCCTTTATGCAACCTCTGCCTTCCAGCCATCTGCTGAAACCCCTCATCTACCATCTCTTTGCAGCATCTTCCTGGTTAAAGAGTTACACTGTACATAATTCCCTTACTATTGTTTCAGCAGATTGGGGACAAGTAGCATGTGTGATCAGGTCACCATCTGAACAGGAAACCCTGGGGAGTATCTGTAAAGTCTCACAGATAGGAATAAGTTTCCAGTCCTTGCAACTTCTTGAAGAAGACTCCAAGATCTCCTCACCATCATATAACCTTGCCTTCCTCATACTTATGGGGGGGAAGGGAACAGGACCTTGAAGAAGCCAGAGTGGGGCAGAAGTGATATGCAGACCTGGAAAGGACAGGGCCTTCCACTGCCACACAAGAGAAACTGTCAAAAGGCATCTAAGTCCCACACCCAAAACCACTCTAGGAAATCGTGAGGACCCTGGGTAGAGCTTTAGTAACTTCTTCAAAGGGCTCTGGGGGGGGAGAATAAGGCTGGAGCTCCAGAAGACAGGCATCATGACACTGGAAAGAAAAAACAGAACTGCAAGAGGTAGGAGCCATGTCTCAGGAGGGCTGACCCTGGCCAGCTTAACCACAAGGCCCTGGTTTTAATCCTTAGGACTGACAAAACTGCAAAGATCTTTTGGTTCTTAATCACCAGAGGAAGAGGCTCTGTGTCCCTGTACATGTGCTCAGACCACTGCCATCCTTTTCCAATATCGACAAGAGCTGTGCATGTCAACCTCATATATATGAGTTCAGAATGAGCTCTGCTAGACTCCACGGTTCCAGAATGAAGGTGGGAAGGAAATGGTATATCACCAAGGGATGATGCCGGGCTGAAAAGACTGCACTATGCAGAGTTACTATTCAAAATAGCTAATATGTCATATGCACCAACTAATCAGACAAAACATGAATTTTTGTTTTGGTTTTTTGAGGTAGGGTCTCGCTCTAGTCCAGGCTGACCTGGAATTCACTATGTAGTCTCAGGGTGGCCTTGAACTCACGGCAATCCTCCTACCTCTGCCTCCCGAGTGCTGGGATTAAAGGCGTGTGCCACCACGCCCCGCTCAAAACATGAATCTTAATAATCCCTCCAACCAAGCAGGTGCCAAGAACACACACACACACACACACACACACACACACACACACACACACTGTTAGTTTTCAGCAGTGTGACAAAATGATGATAAATCAACTTAAGAGAATTTATTGTTGGCTCATGGTTTCAGAGGTGTTTCGGTCCATGATCATTTGGGTTTGTTGCTTCTGGACCTGTGTGTGATGGATGATGAAGGACATCATGGCAGGGAGCACGTGGTGAGTCAAAGACATAGCAGGAAGGAGCCAGGGCATTCGTCACTTCCTCCAACCAAGCCCCACCTTCCACTAGTTGATTCGAAGTTTGAATACATCAACGGATTAAGCCATTGGTTAGGTCAGAGACAGCAACACAGACATACCTGGAGGTATGCTCCCGGGTGTCTCTCAATCCAACTGAGTTATCAGACTGGCCATCACACACAGCCTCTGCACCATGGAGTGGGATCTGATGGACATCCCATCCTGACTGCACAGCCATGCCAGGCAACCTTAACTTGTGATCACTTTAGTCCACATTGCCTTACTGGAGGGGTCTTTAGGAAAACCCCTTGTGGGGTCTTTGATTCTCCTACATCTGCCACTTTCCAATAAGGCTTTGTCCCTTCAATTAGCCCGACCATCTCTAAGTGACTGAGAGGTCTGTAAGCCTTAAATCAAAGGCAGGCTGGATGCAGCGTTACTATGATGTACTGATCTAAACTGAGCCTGTTTTCTGATGGAAATGAAGGAATACATTAGTCTTACTGTCCCAACATCTTTAGGATGGTTTTTATCTTCAAGGTCTCCTCATGGCCCAAGACAACTTGGAGCATCAGTCATTATGTCTGAGTTGCAAGCAGAAAGCTAGCAGAAGGAAGAGAAAAGACACCTGCCACTTCCTGCTCCTTTGTTGAAGCATCCTTCAGAGGTCCTACACTACTACTTCTACTCCCAACCTATAGGCTACCTGGCAGTAAGAGTGGCCAGAACACTTGGTCCTAATTGAGTTAGGCCTATTGCCATATTGAATACAGCTGAGGTTCTGCAGAGGACAAAAGAGAGGGTGACTACTAGAAAATATTCCTGATTTTGCTACATATAAGAAACCTTTATGGCCAAGTGTGATTGTGTATGCCTTTAATCTCAGCACTCAGGAGGCAGAGGTAGGAAGATCACCAAGAGTTCAGGGCCAGCCTGGAACTACAGATTGAATTTCAGGTCAGCCTGAACTACAGTGAGATCCTACCTCAAAAAAGGAACTTATAGCTTTCTCTGAGGCCAATAGAAGTGATAGAAGACACCCAAAACATCACTTTAGGGGCACCACCTAAGACCTCCTGGAAGAACTCTCCCAAGCAGGCCAGGCCAGCCCAGCTGTTCAAAGACCCACAAACTTCTGGAGAGAAACCCGATCCCTGGAGTGGACGGATCTTTTCCTCTTCTGTCCCTGGTGACAGAGGTGGTGCTGGAGCTTGGAAACTCGCTCTCTGTGCAGTCTGCCATGCACAAGAAGGAACCACTTATTCTTAGTACCACTTTGAGAAAGGAAAATTTATCTTGAATGCAACCCAAAGTCCTCGGAGAGCACATCAATGTGGGGCTGGTCAGCAGAGAGAGGAGGTCACCTTGTCTATCACAAGTCCATAACACGAGGGTGAGCCTAAGAGACAGGTGCTGGCATTGGAGAACCCTTCAGGGAAGCCACTCATGAGATGTGGGTGACTTCCAGCCTCAGAGAAGAGGCATCACAAGAAACCTGTGCTGAAGCTCAAGGCAGAATGTGTGGGGTGAATTGACCAGGGGAGGTGAGGCAGCATTTTGGAGATCAATGTAATGTAAGCACAGCCAGGAGGGGTCACCTTAACACCTGAGGCTTTGCCTCACTGTCCCCTCCTCCTCACTCATACTCCATCTCCTTTCTCCCTCGAACTGAGCAAGGTGGTGAAAGACTTCCTCAGGAGCTGATATGACATGTCTCAGGCTGACTGGTTCTGTAAGGTTCTTAGGCAATGGCTTGCCGGTGCCCTCAGTCCCTGCCTATATTCAGTATGTACTCCTTGGTGCAATTTTTTGAACAAATTAACGGGTGAACAAATGAACAATTAAAATGGAGCCATCAGAATAGCCGAACTTGCCCTTGGGGGAGCAATAGTCTCCAAGCAAAGAAACACTGTTCTACAAAATAGACTTGTCTGAGGTCCACCCAGGACTATATCTCAAAGGGATGAAAGTGACCTGTAAAATATGTTGGTGCAGTAAAACAAATGATCCTGGTGCCAATTATTTAGAAACAAGCCTCTAATGTGAACAATCAGACGTGAGGAAAAATCAATGCACTTCTTCTCGTGGTGTAGAAATGGAAAACAAGCTTCATCTGACGCCAGGCCCACAGGAAACAGAAATGAATGGTTCTTGTCAGGGGTTCCTGGGCTACCTCTCTGCACAGGGCTTGGCTCAGGAAGGTGCCACATAGATGGACCCGAAAGGTTCTAACCTCAGACCTGGCACTCCCAAATGAATTCAGAGTGCACACGCATGCATGTACATATGAAACATTCACATATGTGCCTTATATGCACACCCATGTATATTCATGACTGCACAGATCCACTGCATAAGTAAATACAAGAGCATGTGTCTGTTCACATGTTCAAACCATGATGACACAGGCCCAGCCACACATGTGTGCCTATGAAGGTTCACACATGTATGTGAGCTCCTAAACACAGACGCCTGCACCCATTCATGGGGACCCACTGAAACATGGTGCTGGTTGAGCTAAGTGGCACCTCTGTGCCCAGCTGCGGTCAACTGATAATCCAACAGGTGGAAAGGGCATAGCAGTCCCAAGAACCTGCCAGCCTCCTCCCTGGTTGGCCACCAGAGAAGCTTCCCTCACTTGAGGCCATTTATACTTTAACAGATAACACAGTCACAAGGCACATGTGTACGGACCACGAAGCACACACATCTCAGGATGCTCCTTGGGCTGGGTTGCTAGTGCTGTTGTAGCACTGCAAACTCTGTGACTTCAAGTGACACAATTTTATTATGTCGCACTTCTGGAGGTCTGTTGGGCTAAAATCCAAACACGCAGGGCTCTCCTGCAAGCTCTAGGGGCGGGGATCTGTTCCCTCGGGTTTGCCAGATTTCTTCCTCCCCCTCCTCCTCTTCCTCCAAAGTCAGAAGTGCAGCTTGAGTTGTGTCTCTCTGGCCCTAACTGCTCTTCCTGCTCTTCTATTTATCAGGACCTATGTGATTGTCTGGGGCCACCCAGACAATCCAGGACCATTCTCCACCTGAATCAGCTGACTTTAACTCCACCTTGCCATTTCCAGGAATTAAGGTGTGGACACATTTTGGTGGGTCTGTCCTCCTGCCTGCCACACTCCCCACCCACAAGAATGAGACACAGGACAGAGACACAGGAGGGGTGGGACATGGAGAAGCTTCCTGAGATAAAGTACCAGTTTCGGAGTCCAATTTTTGGCCAAGTCTCACCTCTGAATCTGCCTCTTAGAGCTGTGTGACCTTGGGCATGTTTCAAAATCTCAATGGCCTTGGTTTCATCATCACTAAAATGGAAGTGACACTCTGGTGGTTTGAATGTAAACAGCCCTACATAGCCTCGGGTATAAGAGTATGCTTCCTACTTAAAGTCTCCAGCATGCAGATCCCTGCTTGATGAGGTGAGTCACTGGTGTGGATCTGTAGTCCAGTCCTACTAGGTGTGTAGAGAGCCAGCTTGAACTCTGGCTGTTCGTGTTCTCGCTCTCTTCTGTGGATGTGTGATAGAGTGAGCCAGCTCCCTCTGCCACGATGAAGCTTCCCCTGGAATCTGTAAGCCTGAAATAAACCCTTTTCCTCCCATAAGCTGCTTCTGGTTGGGGGTGTGTCTCAGCAAGGAGAAGGTAACTGCAGAAGACACTATCTATATCCCAGGACTATTATAAAGATTGAGACAATGCACGCATGGTGACCAGCATAGAACCCGTCAGTCAGTTCTTACTGCTAAACAACCCACAGAGTCTTACAGGCAAATCCTGAGTTTTATTTCCCCCAAGGCTGCGTGATAGAGGTCACAGTTGTGGTTTGGTGAGAAATGTTTTGTTTGCCCACTCTGCTATTCCAGAGTGGGCTGTAATCCTTTGGAATTCTGCTTGCAAACCTCCTGAGTTTATCTGTTAAATGCAATTAGCTGCAGCCAGCTCGTACTTTCAGTGCCCAGCCTCAGAACCCCTTCATCCAACTTAACAAATGCCTCAGGCATAGTATTTTTTTGCCTTCCGGTTATTACAAGTGACAGTCTACTAAATATTTTGCTATTACATAATCTAAGTGTCATTTTACCAGCCTCATAAGACACTCTCGTCACCCCTGCCACCCAGTCTAAAAATCAGCAGCACACATTTCAGAGCTTTATTACAGGAACATTTCACTTTAGATATCCAGGTTTGTCTCAGCTAGCTACTGCTCTGTAACAAGCACAAAGTCTTGATACCATACAACATGTACTTATTTCTCACCTGCTTGCCTGGGGTTTGGACATCCCAGAGGAAGGAAATTAGTGACTAACAATAATTTAACCTAGCACACATTGTGAGGACATGGTAAACATTAACCAGTGTCAGCTATTGTTACCTCCCCATACCATGATGTTCACTGGCAGATAGGCAGAACTGGCCTCTTACCCCAACTGCCTCCCTGAGAAACCTCAGAAATGTCACTTCACCTCTCTAGACCTTGGTTTTCTTATCTAAAGTTGAGACTCGTGGGGCAAGACTGTTACTTACCTGAAAAAACTGTGACCTCCTCTTCTTAGGGTTTGTGGTAGACTCAAACAGATTAAAATACCCTCTGAGTCAGAATTTGATCTCAGAACAACTCTCCAGAAGGGGCTTCATGTGGCCACCACCAAAATGAGTTCAGGTCAGCAAATGAATGACTTTTGTCTCCTTTGCTCATTACAGCAAGATGTGACACTCACTGGCCACCTCTCATTTTGCAAATGTCAGACCTCAGGCCCAGAGAGGAAAAATGGGTGTTCAGATGAGGTCATACTAGGGGGGTGGCATTTCTTCCATACTACAAATCCAGAAAAAGATGACACCAGGCCTCCAACATAGGTCTTGAAATTCCCAGGATACCCCCACCACACACTACACACACACACACACACACACACACACACACACACACACACACACACTCATATAACCAACTCCCTGAGTCACAAAGCTGGGCCATGGAAAATGTGCCTTGCTGCTATCATGTGGTAGGAGCAGAGATCCCTGGGAAGATGTAGCCCTTTCATAGCCTTTTCTTTTTAAATTATATCTTATTTTTAAGGGTTATATTATTTTATCCTTTTTCTTTACCCCCATTCCACTGAGGGCTCTCCTCAGTGAAGTTATTGGTATTCACTATAGGGTTCTGAAGGCTTCAGACAGTCTCTTTGGGTGGGAAGGGTTATGCCTCAGGCTATCAATCCCATGGCTCTTACAATCTTTCTGCCCCCCTTTTCTGCAATGTTTTCTGATCCTTGGTGGGTGTATTAGAAATATCATTTAGTGATGAATTCTCTATAGCCTCAGGGTTTGTGCTTTGATGTGATTTGAATGGCCACAGTGTCTGTTGCCATCAACCTTGGAACTGGTTTTCAGGCCAGCAGTGGGAGAAATACTCATGTCAACAGTTTTCTGCAATGTCTCCTGGGCCCCAGAAGATGTGGTAGAGGTAACCTATCTCATGGTAGGCAGTTGGTTATCTTTTCTTATATTGATGTATCCTGGAGCTTCCCAGTATTTTATATCATCTGTAAGATAAAACAGGTTCTCCAACCAAAACTCAGAGCAGCTTGGATTGAAGGGGTAAGCATAATTGAGAGAATTCTGATGTGTATACCCACTCTTGTTAGCCAAAGAGTGGAGGGACTCTCTGGAGTCTATGAGTTTCTTATCCATTGGATTCTGACTTGGTTTCCAGCACCGATATGAGGTTTTCTTCCCCATTGACAGGGTCCAATTCAAGAACACAGGCTGTGTGCCACCATGGCACAGGTGTGTACCTCTTGCCTGGCTGGTTGATTTCAAGACTTGATTTTGTAACCCCTTCTTATTTTTTCATTTGGTAACCATTATCCCCCAGTAGCTACCACAGCATTTTCCAGTGCTATTTCATAGACTTTTCTACAAGACACAAATGAACATCATCCACATGGCGACTCAAAAACCTTTCATCATCTTCAGAGTCCTCATAGAAACAGAAAAAAAAAAATAGGATGCACCTGCCAGGAAGGCTGGGGGCATTGTAGATAAGAGCTCGGACCTGGATTTGAATTTTGGCTCGTTCCAGCTCTAAGACACTGGGCAAGTCATTTTGGTCTCTGTGCCTCAGTTTACTTCCTTGTGGAATGGTAGTGTCAATGGTTGTCACTTCCAAATGATTATGAGGATGCTGTATAATATATTCAAGCGTACTAAATGCATATCAAATATACAGATGAGATGCAGAACCATGCCTGGCGCTTAATAAAACTATAGAATGCTCGGTGTTAACTGTGATTTTGCCATCTTAAAGGTATGGAAAACATGTCTAGTTGGAAAGCTATGCTCCGTGCAGCCCTGCTCTCCTGCAGCACATTCTGTCACCTTGCATGAATGAACTTTAAGTCCATTAGCCACCTCCATAGTATCCAAATTTCCTTGTTTGTCCTATGGATGGTAGAAAAAGACACTACCAAGGAAAAGCTCCGTTTCCATTTGATGAGAAAGGTGACTCACTGTGGTAGTTTGAATAATGTCCCCCAGTAGAATTTATTATAATTGTGTTTATTAAATTGTTAATTGTCTCCAGGCTTCTGGCTGGAGGAAGTGTCACTTTGGCCTAGCCTCCTGGGGACTGGCCCTTTCTAATTTGGATGGAAAATACTAGGGATACATATGCAAAAGAAAAGCCAGACCGGTCTGGCAGTTCTGCATTTTGTGAATTACAGTGTGCTTGCTGGCTGGCTTTGGAGGTGCTGTTTCTCTCTCTGCTTGCTTCTGTGAAAGCGGAGCCAGCCTTTTTCCTTAACTTCCCCTGAATCTGTTCAATAAATACTTTTCCTCCCCATAATCGTGCTGGGTTTGGAGATTCATCCCAGCAGTATGTGGCTGACTACGTCACTTACTTTCCAGTTTAGAAGAAAGAAGCAAGACTGGATGATGTCCCAGCAGGTAAGAGCACTTGCTATGCAGACTTGAAGACCCGAGTTCCATCCCCAGCACTCATGTGAAAAGCTGGGTGTGGCCAAGGATGTTTGTAACCTCATCCCTGAGTGGGGCTTGTTGATCAGCCAGAAATGGCAAATGTCAGGTGCAGGAAGAGAATGTCTCAGGGAAAAAAGGCAGAAGGGTGATTGGGGATATCCATCTTCTGGCCTCTGCATAGGCACCCATGGGACACGTATGTGCATACACCACATGTACTACATGAACATGCGTGTGCACACACACTAGAAGGAAACAAATAAATATCTCTGAGGTCCCTCCTATTTGTGTGTGTGACTCACTTTGAGCAATAGTGGGACCAGCTGTGGAAGACGTAAAGTCTCACTTCAGGTGGAGGAAGAACAAAGCACTATTGTTAGAGTGGATGTTGAGGAAAAGGCTTCTTGCTTGTGAGTCAGTCACTTGTAATTAACTCAAACCTGATGAAAAACGGCGTGTATATGAAAACGTTATTCTACCCCTGTAATAATAAATTGTTAGCAGATGCTGCAGGGTGAAGATTGTTATTAATGACTTTGGAGAGACAAAGGATTGTGGGAAATGTTGGGTCTGGAGGGAAGGAATAGTCCTTGCTCAGCTCCTACCTGTGTGGCACTGGAGGTGGATGGTCCAGAATGAGAAGCACAGTGTGCAGAAGGACCCTGTCTTCTCTGTCTGATGCCAGTGGGGGGGTCAGGCTCTCCACACCCCTCCCACAGGCAGCCTTCAACTGTGGTCTCCCAGGGTAGAAGATGCTAAGCTTGGAGTGGGCTCACTCCTCCTGTGCATAGCTCAAGGACATCTGGATGGAGCAGTCTTACTCAGACAGGAGCATCCATAATTTGATTCATTATAGCAATCATTTTGGGGTGATCCATGCCAAATTCTCAATTCTCACTGGAGAGTTTTAAGAATTCAACCCTAAGATGTAAGCATAGGCATAGCCCCCTTTTTTAATATATATTTATTGTCCATAATGAGTTACATTATTTAGTGGGCAAACAATGAGTTGTTATCCCCAATTCCCCAATACCCCTCCTCCCCATCCCCAATCAGCTGGATATCCTCCTCCATAGGTCGTCTGGATCAGTCCTTGTGGCAGGGGACCATGGAAAGCCTAGTACTCAGCCCAGTTCTCATGGCCCAAGTGTGTTGTTACTGAAGGGTGTCATGCCTCTGGATAGTCTCCCCCACCACGGCTCTCACAATCTTTCCACCCCCTCTTCCGCTCAGTTCCCTGAGTCGTAGTGGGTGAGTATTAAGGCTGCTTTAATGTTGTGCACTTAGTGGGCTTTGTGTCGAAAATTGTTGGTTTCTGTCACCCTTTTTTTAATATATATTTATCATAGCCCCCTTTTTTTTTGCAATCTGCTGGATTGTTGAGGCTGTGGCATGTCTCACAAAATCTTGCTTTTTCACATTTAAGGGGCTCCACTTCTCCTGCACTCCTTCTGAGACTGTAGAGCAGAGTGCTGAATAACAGTGCTAGATAGGTGGGTGCTGGTTGCACAGTGCTGGTCAACTTGGTTGGGTTGCACAGTGCTGGCTAGCTTTGATGCTGGTTACACAGTGGTTAAGAATGGACTTTGAGATCAGCCCTAACCAAGTTTGTCTTGGCTTTGCTACTTGTTAAATGCAAAGATTTTTTTTTAAACAAATTTTTTCTTCACCTCTAAAATGGACAGTCTAATGGTATCTCCCAATTACTTTTGAAGATTAATTAGAACACATCAAGTATGTAGTCTCTAGTCTTTGGCAAGTGGTTCTAAGTCCCCACATGTTTATGATGGTGACATTCCAAAGCCCTCAACACGGGGTCTGCATGTACAGCCTCTCACCCTCTTGCTACTTACTTGTTGATACACGTGATTTGTCAAGTCTTGGGTCTAGAATTTAGGGCTCCAAGCCCTGCCTTCAAGCCCTGGCTCCTGCATGACAAGCTCTGGGAACTCAGACATGGAACTTAGTTCTCTGGGTGACAGTTGTTCGCTGTGGAGAACAGACATAATAGCAGCACCAGCCCCATCAGCTGGGGACTGAGATGAAGGCTGCAAAATACCCAGGATCTTCCCTCAGAGGCCAGGTATTATGACTCTGCCAGATGCTGAGGACAGGGGCACCAGAAAAGACATGGATTCTAGAACTCACAGTGCAGGACTTCATGCTGGCAAGACACCTCTCCGTCTAAACTCAACCCAGAGGTGGCACTCCTTGACTCCAGGCCTCTGTTCATTTTGCCTCAGCCAAACCCTAGTGTCTTCAGACCTGAGAACCAAAGACAATAGGTTTAAAGCTAAACTTCTCACTGTGTGATCTTGAGCAAGTTGCTTGCTTGCTCACTGGCAGCTCTAGGAATTCTATGAAAAAGCTCCTGCTACGTGCTTGGTTCAGAGCCTGGGACTGTTTAGATATGAAGTCCCTTTGATTCTTCTTTCTAGTCCTAAATGTGAACTCCTTTCCTTCTGCCTAATGGGATGAACCCATCTCTCCAGATTCACACTACATCCAGATAATTCCTCCAACATGTCCTGCTTAACCCTTGCTTAGTGTAATCAGCCTCTTCCATCCTGCCCCTTCTCTAGAACCATCCTTCTATTTGCATCCCATGATACCAACTGTGACCTTCTCCCAGCATCCACACTCCCTGATGGGCTATATATGAATCCCAATTTTCAGCTCCATCCCCCTTGAGTTATCTGACCCCCACTCATCTGATTCTGATCTGTGGCCCAGGAGGCAATAACACCTGTGAAGCAGCAAAAAGATACTTGAGAAGTGTTTATAGCCTGGACTTAGCTTTTCTTACAGTTCTTGGCACCCTGAGATAACTTCATGAACAAGCCCAGGCTAGCCTGCTGGAGGATAACTATGAGAACATCTCAGCCTAGGCTGATGTGAACTACTCAACTCCAGCAGACCCATCACTTGCCCAGAGATGCAGGAAAGATCCAGGTTCAACTGAAGACTCACCTGCTGGGCACAGTCCACACCAATGATCCACAACATGTAAGTAAATAAGACAGTAAGTGAGTAAGTAGATGGTACTTCAGAGCACTGAAGTTTAGGCGTCTTGTTCCACAGCACAGGCTTTGGTGCATCAGCTCGCCCTGTGCAGCCCTTGGTGTTGCTAATCAGTCTCATTCCATCAGGTCAATCCCAAGCTGCTGGTCACAGGCTCAGGTACTGGCACAGCTAAGCCAATCCAGCCAGGTAAATCTCCTGGCCACCAACTTGTTCAGGGAAGGGTTATGTGACCCAATTCAAGTCAAGAAAACACAGAAGGAAATTTTCAGGAAGAATCTGAGAAGAAAGCTTCATTTTTATTATAGAAAAAAAAAACCTTCTAGAAGATTTCTCTTCCTCCTGACTTTCTGTGAGAGCCTAGAGCTGGAAACTAATACCTCTTCTCACTGCCTGTGAGCATTTGGGCCTCCTCCTTGGAAGTTTAAAACTGAATGGCGTCCTAAAGAAACATTCTCTTTGGCGTTTAAAGCTATGAGAAATGAGACTCAGAACTGCCATATGTCCTACCACATGAAGAAAGCTATTTGTCATGGAAACAGCAAATGAAACAAATCTGCCCAACAGGCAAGGCATGGAGTGAAGCGTGGAGGGAAAGAAGGGGAGGAGGGGAAGAGAGTGGAGAAGAGAGCAGGACAGGTGAGGAGGCGGAGAGGAAGAAGAGAGGGGGAAGGGGCAGAGGAGAGGGGGAGAAGAAGGGAGGAGAGATGGAAGAGGAGGGAAGACAGAAGTGGAAGAAAGGAGAGGAGAGAAGGAAGGAGAGGAGGGGGAAGGACTTTTATTGTATTGGCATTGAAACCCCTTTTTCTAATTTTTCCTAGATCGAGCTGTGTCCCTACATTCTCCCCAGCTTGACTGATCTGCCCTTTCTAGACTACTAGAAGCCAGGAAATTTTCTTTTTTTGGCTGAATCTTGTTTGAAATTGGTTTCTATCATTTTCAGTCTGTCTATTTCTTTAAGGTGTGATTACACCCTATCCCCTGTTCTATTCCTTGATGAACTCAACACCAAAGATGTCACTTCTCTAGCATCCTGCCTTACGGGTCTCTGGCCTCTTGTGAACTTGTGACATTCTCCTCTGTTCCATAATTTCCAGGTCCGGGGACCTGCCATAACCCTGAACTCCACCTTCAGTGTCTCACACGACTGTAACATATGCATACACACACTAGGTTTATACTCAGAAGACCCGTGTTGACATCCAGGCTGAAGTCAAGCCTACCTTGTTTCTCAAGCCAACACACACCTCTTGTTTCACGTATCCCCCTGCAAATTCTGGACCAAGTAGAAAAACACTCCTGGATCTCTTGAACCCATGCCTCATAATCTCGTTCTCTCTGGTTGAGGAGTTTGCCGTTTGTCCCATCTCCAATTCTCAGACCATAAGCATTACTGGAAGTTAAATAATTGTGTGCCAGCTCTTCTCAGACATGCATTCCCAGGGCATATCCTGAGCACCAGTGATCATCAGAGATCAATCAAGCTCAGCCCTGTTTGTACCAAGCTTTCAGTCTGATGGGACTTTATACTGCAAACACATAGCATCAGCATGGCACAGTTAGTCCTATGGTTAACAGTAAAGTGTGATAATAGCCCAATGGAAAAGTACCCACTAGAGAAAGTGCCCTAGAGTTGGAGCCTCCTGAATTGAGTTCTATAAATAAATCATTTGGAGGAAGAGGAGACAAGGAAAAAAAGCCAAAGGACCACATGGTCAGGTTTATCACAGAAACAATCCAACTCTTGGTACCAATTTTCTTTGTGTACTAGTTACTTTCTTATTGCTGTGTAAAAAAAGTACCTGACAATAGCAACTTAAGGAAGGAAGGGTTTACAGTTTTGAGATACAGGCCCTCATGGTATGGGCGGCATGGGCAAGGGCACGGGCAGCTGGTCACATTGCACCTATAGTTTTGGATGCTGGTACTCAGTTCACTTCTCCTTTTATTCAGTCTAGGACCCCAGGCCTTGAGATGCTACCCACACTTAGGGTATGTCTTCCCCTCCCAATTCTTCAATCTAGAAACACTCTAACAA
This sequence comes from Zapus hudsonius, assembly GCA_004024765.1. Taxonomy (NCBI): domain Eukaryota; kingdom Metazoa; phylum Chordata; class Mammalia; order Rodentia; family Dipodidae; genus Zapus; species Zapus hudsonius. The sequence continues at coordinate 2,020 of PVHP010017512.1, read as the reverse complement.
GCACACCAAGAGATTTGTCTCTGAGGCAATTCTAGATCTTGTCAAGTTGACAATATTAACTCTTACCTGCAGCAACCCAAACTCTTAGCACGTGCTTGACCTTATTCTATTGCTAAATAGGCTGATATAACCAGCTCTGTCCTTAACATTCTGAAAAAAACACAGTCTGTGTAGTGGTGATGCCTGGTAAACTTGTACAACCCAGGTTGTTGGCTGTAGCTTGTGGCACATGGATACTTGGAAGGTAGGCAAGTGGCCAATGCTGAGGGCCCTGTAGATGATTCTTTTGAAGTCATGCCATGCTCCCCCATAACCACAAAGAAATCCTGAGAAGCTCCACATTTTGCTGTGAATCTGAGTGAGGAGCCTGAGTTTCCATGTAGCATCCTTTCTTGATAAATAATTCAAAGCCCTGTCTTCATGGATCCACATACATCTTCCCATTCAAACAGCTCTGATTTATGAACACTTAGCTTCTGAACACAAAAGGCTCTGATTCTATTCTGTTTTTTAAAAGAGAGAGACAGAAATGCTCAGGATTTACTACACTGATAAGCATGTACAGAAATGAGAGTGAGGAGTTATGGGCTATTTAAAATAAATGGACAGGGATGCTAATGCAGTCTACCTGGGAGGAGCTTTCCTGCCCCCTGCCCCCTGCTCTCTCCATCTTTAGGGGCATGAGGAACAAGAATTTTCTGTTAGCCTAGATGTCTCCCTGTTAGCGCACAGTCCCTTTGCTTTGCAAATGGGAACACTGTCTAAAGTTTGCAGGAAGCAGGGCAGAACCAAGCCTCTCAGAGTTCTGCATCCCAAACTCTAGAAGTTTCCATTCTTTGAGGCATCAACAACTTCTTCAAATCGCACACATACACAGACCTCCACATGGAGAAAGCATAGCTGACCACGTAGATCAGATTCTGATATTGGAGCGCTGTGAGATTTGCCTCCCAGTTCTTCTGCTCACCAGATGCCTACACCAGACCTTCATAATGGGAGGAAAATATGACATTGAAACAAAACAGAGACTAACTGAGATTATGATGGAGGGGGATTTGAAAGGGGGGCAGGTGGGATTGGGAAGCAATTATCAAGGTTTATTGTCTAGAATTATGGAAGCTGTCAATGAAAGTTTTTTTTTTAAAGAAGCAGTCTGCACTGCCCACAGAGAAGGATATCCAGCTGATTGGGGACAGGGAAGAGGGAAATTGGGGAAGTGGGGACATCAACTCATTATTTGCTCATTCAATGTATCTAATTATGGATAATAAAGAAAAAAGAAGCAGTCTGCATATCAGCAGTCAATGGCACGTTCCGCTGAGAACCCTGAGGACTCTGTCCCGTAGGCCTAGGGATGCACACCAGACTGTGTTGGCCACATCCAAGATGACCACATAGAGACACCCAATGTGACACCATGAAGATAGTTCATTGAATGGGAAATGTTCAGGGATTAAATAAAAATATCATGAAAATCAAAACCAGGAAAGGGCTCCTCACATCAACTTCATAAATGGTAACAGTCACTGGATAAGATTGTATGAGCAGAACACACTTTATAGAATCAGTGAAGGGGCCGCATGTGCTTGACACCATCACTGAGAATGAGAGACACCAAGAGATCTATCAAACAGAAGCCATCACAGACTTTCAGAAGAGCCCAAAGGATGTGAACTGTCTCCTGGCTTTAATTTCCAAAAGCCTAAATGTGAATGTCTGTGGCTCACCTGAGCCAGGCACTGTCACAGTCCCTTCTGTGACTCTTGGTCACGGCCAGCTGTGATTGGTCCATGTCCTCTATGAGCTCATGGGTGGGGGCATTGTGAGGGAGTCCTCCCCCCCCCAGCAGATATAAGGGGCCCTGGCTGGCTTTGGATTTGTCAGTAGAGGAGAGAGAGGAGAGGAGAGAGTGAATGGACCTGGACTGCAGAGAGGTGTTGTGGTGATTTGTGCAGATTATTGAGGAGAGAGGAGAGGAGAGAAGAAAACAGGAGAGGAGAGGAGAGGAGAGGAGAGGAGA
>PVHP010017511.1:0-34229 GCA_004024765.1 Zapus hudsonius | reverse complement strand
GGCTCTGCTCGGCCATGGGGGGTCAGCTCTGGGATGGGGGGACGGCTCTGCTGGGGGGTGCTCTGTTCCGGGCCGCCCTCCCGCCGGCCGGCGTGCTTTCATGTGGACAGCAGGCGCCCGGCGGGCACGCGAGGTGAACCCACGCTGGAGAGATGCTTGCAGCCTGGCCTCCGCTTGACTGCAAGCACGTGCTCCCCAGCCTGCCTTCCTCCCTCCGCAGCCCGGCTCCTAAGCAAACCCGTCCTTGGGAAAAGGGAAAATTAACCGCTGCAGGGAAAGGCGTGCGTGGCTTGAGAAGCAGCCTCCCAGCAGATCTCAGATCACACAAGTCCTAGGAACAGCAGAACCAGTTGGTGCCTGGGGGCATCTCTGCAGGCCTGGCGCTTAGGAAGGGCACTTGGCACTCAGCACTCAGGGGCAAGGCTAGGTCTGGGTACCAAGCCAGAGCAGTGGAGCCGAGACGATTGGGAGCCTGGGACACAGTGTGCAGGTTGATACCGTTAACAGTAGGATTTCAGGCATCTTCTGGTGCAGGTCCTACCCCTGGGCCACCTCTATACCTTTCTGGCTCTGCCTAGTGGGGTTTTTAAAAAATATTTTATTTATTCATTTTTTAAGCTGAGAGAGAGAGAGAGAGAGAGAGAGAGAGAGAGCATCAGAGCCACGGTCTGGCTTATGTGGGTCCTGGGGAATTGAACCAGGGGCCTTAGGCACTGGAGGCAAGTGCCTTAACCGCTGAGCCATCTCTCCAGCCCCTGTCTAGTGATTTCTATGGCCACCTAGCCACTTGTCCTCCAATAGCGCACCCATGTTCACACCCACCTCTAGGGTTTTCTTAAACCATTCCTAGCAAGAAATGCCCATCCCATCTTCCTCAAGGCATCCCATTGTCCTTTCAAGACAGCAGCTGGAGAGATGGCTCAGCGGTTAAAGGCTCTTTGCAAGGCCTGATGGTCTGGGTTTGATTCCGTAGTACCCAAGTAAAGCAGATGCCCAGCATAGCATATACATCTGGAGTTCCTTTACAGACAAGACTCCCTGACATGCCCATTCCCTCACCCCCTCTGGTGGTTTGATTCAGGTGTTCCCCATAAGTTTATGTGTTCTGAATGCTTGATCCCCAGCTGATGGCAATTTTTGGAATTGGAAGTTTGTTGGAGGTGTGTTGTCGGGGGCTGGCTTATGGGGGTTATAGCCAGCTTCCCCTTGCCAGTGTTTTGCACACTCTCCTGCTGCTGTTGCCCACCTGATGTTGGCCAGGAGGTGATGTCCAACCTCTACTCCTGCCATCACGGAGTCTCCCCTTGAATCTGTACACCAAAATAAACTCCTCTAATCAGCTTGCTTTGGGTGAGGTTGTGCAGTAATGAGAAGCTGACTACATCACTCTTTCTCCCATAATAAATAAATAAAATATTTTAAAAGAATGAATAAATATCAGTAAAATGTAGCTGCTTTTTTATTTGTTTTGTGTTAAGTCAGCTTAGGCAAAAAGCTGCTCCTCTTGGGCCCGCCTCTGAGAAAGAGCCTTTGCAAAGCCCTATCACAACCTTACCATCCAGGACCCTGTCACACACAGCTGTTTGTGTTCAAAAGCATCAGAAGGGTAGGCTGAATTAGTAAGTGAATGAATGACTGAAGAGGGCTTGAGAAAGAAAACTTCACAGACCAGCACCCCCAGGACTGAGACAAGCCCAACTGGAAGCCTAGGAAGCCAGCTTCTTTTGGCGCCACTGTAAACGTGATTGCCCTGGACTGAACAGAAACCCCCACACACAGGCCAGGGAGGGTGTGTAGCTGGAATCAGGATGTGGCTCCGAAGCGAACAAGGAGTATGTATCTAGGCTGTAGAAACAAAAACATGCATGGACATAATGTTGTATATGTTTCTCCTGGTCCAAGTCAGTAGGCTCTCCCTTGAGAACAGGCAGAGAGCAATTGCTCCCCTTTCCTACCCTGGTGTCTCTCTCTCTCTCTCTCTCTCAAACACACCTATAGTTCTTCAGGTTTGCTATCACTCGATGTGTCTAGGCTGGGTGAAGAAGATCTTTTCTACTTCTATTTTAGAGATGCAATTTGAAGCCTTAAGAAAAATTGAGACTGACTGAGGTACATGGAAAGAAAGAACCTGCTTTTCTGTAATTAACGAATCCCGAGCCTAGTGAGTATTTTACACTGAGATGCTGAAGGAAGTGTGTTCTTACCACCAGAAGTGAGCAGGTGTATGAGGAAGCCCCAGGTAGAGTGTGTTAGCTGCTCTCTTCATGATAGTAAGAAGGAGAGGTTGGAGCGCAGAGGAAGGGGAGGGAGGTTTGTTCTTGCTGCGGTCAGGAAAGTCCATGAGGAAGAGAAGACTTGTAAAAGGGGCATTGCAGGGTGGATGAGTCTGCAGATGGAGAGAAGATGGGAGGAGAAAGTAGTGAGGTGAAGACTATGTCAGGGAAAAGATGGCACCACCTGTTGCCAACTTTGGCTATAAGCTATTAATCTTTCCCGTTTTGAGCAACAGGGACAATAAGTACATAGTGTACATTGTGTTTGTACATTTGAAGGTCCCAGACATTCCTTTAAGACAATGGAGGATGATTTTTTTAAGCCAGGTGAGTGCCTTTAGTCCCAGCACTTGGGAGGCAGAAGTAGGAGGATTGCAGTGGGTTTGAGGCCACCCTGAGATTACATAGTTAATTCCAGATCAGCCTGAGCTAGAGCGAGACCCTACCTTGAAAAACCAACAAAAAAATGATTGTGTAAGATAAAGGGAATGATCCAATGGGATGACAAACTCAGTGTACACATCTTTCTGCAGCCTTAGCCTCAACCTGCTTTAACTATCAATCAGTGCCCTGTTCAGGAGTTCTTGGATGATATAGTGTGTACACATCTGGCCCTTCAAATTCACATCCTCCATCTTCTTCCCTTTACCCTTGCTCTCATACTGCTGGGGCCTGGAAGAGCAGGGCAGAAATATCTATCCAGTCAAGACTCTGCCCTTTTCACGTGTCCCTTGGCAACAAAATCAAAGTGCAAGTAGAAGGTTCTGAGGGAGATTGAGCCAACCTGCATGTCACGACACAGGAACCCGTATCACCAGCATCCAAGGGTGTCCTGTGAAACTACTGAGGAACTGTCAACATTGCATCTTACATTGTGGACCCATGCTGTTGTCTGTCTGATCTTTATTGCTTTTGTAGACATTATTGTATAGATGCATTAGAGATAATGATCCAACAAATGGCCAGTTACTGGGAAATCTGACAAATTCTAGGATGGGATTCAGGAAGTCACAGTGGTATCATGTAACATTGCCTAATCAGCTAATTGGTCTAGGGGTGAATATGTAACTTTAGGCAACAGTCTGGACCTTTCAAGAGGGTTCTTATACAGGGCTGGAGAGATTAAATAAGCAGTTAAATGTGCTTATTGTGGTAGCCTGAGGGGCCTGCGACCACTTGAGTTCAAATCTCAGAACCCACATTAAACATCTAGGCATGGCTCTGCATACCGATAATCCCAGTCCCGTAGGAGATTGGAGACATGGAGTCTCTGGAGCTAACAACAACAACAACAACAAAAGTTAAGGTACAGGATCAGTTAAGAAACTCCAGCTCAAACAGGATCGGGTGGAAGAAAGATGGAGTGGGACATGGGCTTCCTGCTCTGACTACCACAGGAAGTGCACCTGCAGCAAAGCAAGTGCAAGGGATCCGTGTGTACACACACACATTACACAGATACTGCATTACACATACAAGCAAAATAAGAGAGAGAACCAAGAGACATGGAGGCTCAGCTAAGAGGAAGTTTGAACGGGAAAGGCCTGAGACAGCGGGACAGAAGCTGGTATATGTGGAACCAAGGAGGAGTCACAAGTGAGCCTAAATTATGGAAGGGGAAAGCAAAGAGCCAAACAGAGAGGTCTAGTCTGCTAAGGAGGAAAAGGAAACTAATGCCCAGAAAGATTTAGGGGCATTGAGAGAGCTTGCAGCCCCATGAAGGGCGGATAGAAGAAACTTTTTTTTCTATTCTCTGGTCATGAAACCACTTACTTCTTGTCCTTGAAAGACAACAGCACCCCAATTCTCCCAGTAACTCTTTTTTTTTCAATTTGGAGTTGATTGATAGTATCACAATGTCTTAAATAGAGAAAGTGCTCAATGCAAAGATTTAGTTTATGTCATTTCATGAGCAACTTTCATGTGCTCAGGATCTGGGGACATTGTCAAGAGAGAGAGAGAGAGAAAGAGAGAGAGAGAGAGAGAGTTGTTCTCTCTCCCAAGGGTGACAGCTTAGGACATCAAGAGCCTTGGATGGGGTGGGGCTGGGGGTGATGGCCTAAGGGAGAGGTCATCTGGATGTGCGAACCTTCAGGAAGGACTGATAGCCACTGGAAGGGCAGGTCAGTATCGCCACAGAGAAGAGCAGCTATGGCCATAAGAATCATGGCTCAGCCCATGTTTACCAAGACAAGCCTGAGGCTGAGCACATGTTTCCAAACTTCAGGGGATATTTGAATTTCTGGGGAGCCACCTTGAGATCCTGGTTCCTGGGAAATCCCCTGAGACTGAGAATTTGGGAGGGGCCCAGAAGTGACTGGTTTCATAGGTAATCTCATAATAGGCAGTCCTTAGAAAATACTGGTGACAGGATTTTTCTCTCTGGACCCAGTATCCTGTTTTGTAAATCAATGAACTGCTATGAACTTCTTGTTACCTTTCATTGCAAAGCAAGCGAGTTGTTGTACCTGCTCTGCTCTTGGATAAGACTTCCCATAGTGGATCCTGGCAACTCCATCTGGCCAGCCCACTTGGGTGAGAACAAAGCAGTATCATGTGTGTTCGTGTGGGTGTTCAATTGGGATAGAGTTCCTCTCTCTGGAGGCCACAGCTCAGGGCAAGGACAAAACCCCTTCCAGTCTCAGGTCACAGGATCACAAGGAATGATTATTTAAGGAAGAACACTTGCAGGACTCAAAAGAAGTTAAATGTGCATATTTCTCCAGAAATTATGCATGTGCTTTTCTTTTGGAAAATAGTCCCCATGCCCTGCCTGCAAGACCCAGGTTCCCAATTGTTGCTGTCAGCTTCTTAGTTGCTGCATAGAAAGAACCCAAACAAAAGGGGCTTGTGGAGGAATTGGTTTATTTGGCTTACGGACTTGAGGGGAGACTCCATCCTGGCAGGGAAAATGATGTCATGAGCAGAGGGCTGGACATCACCTCTGCCACAGCACTGGAAACAGTGGCAGGAAGGTGTGCCAAACACTGGCAAGGGGAAGCTGGTTTATAACCCCCATAAACTTGCCCCCAACAACACAGCTCTAGCGAGATTGTAAAATCCAAACTGCCATCAGCTGAGGCTCTATCAAATCAGAACACATTCATGTGTTTGTGGAGGACACCTGGATCAAACCATGACACCAATGATGCTGTGTTCTGAAGGTCTCCAGAAGGACACTGGGTTTTTCTAGCAGGGAAGCCACTCCCAGATACATCTCCCTATTCCCATGACAGCTCCTGTCAAGACAAAGTGGAGAGTCAGGGAGTCTTGTCTGGAAAAACGAGACAGGCTGGGCCCAAAACATTGATTTCTGGTTCAAGTTTCCCAGTGAAATTTGAAGTAAGGAACTTTCCATTTCTCCTGGTTCATCTTAGTGGGGTCTTTGGAGTCTCAGACTAGGGCAGGAAAAATCTGTTTCAGGTCAGTACCCAGCCCAACTTGCACCCTAAATGAATTGTCCCCCTGTAGGTCCCATTATCACCAATATTAGTGGCCTCATATTCACCAGGGAAGGACTCCATCCGCTGCCTCCACCTGAGCTCTGCTTTAGGCATGTTTCTCTGGGAAGAATTAGCCAGCTGTTCAAAACAAGAGAAATCACAAGATTGTGAAGACCCTTACTCACTTCTGGATGTGAACTTATGTGGGTACCACAGATCCATTTAATATGAACCGAATGGTTGGTACTACTGGGCCACATTTGGAAAATCAAAACTAAGTAAGATGCAGTCCCTGTTCTCATGTTTAGGGTCCATGGGGATGACAGCTGGGCAAATCTCAGAAGGACAGACTCAGCTAAAGGTAACAAGAAAAAAGAGCGACTGGGGAGAGAGTCCAGCAGAAAGGCATTAGGCAATGCTTTCTGGAAGGGCTGGTGTTTGCACTGGCTCTTGAAGAATGAGTGGGCTGGAGAGATAGTGGGGGCTCTGGACAAGAGAAAAGTCCTGCCAGTAGGTTGCAGTCTTTTGAAATTAATGTCCAAGCCAACACACAGTAAGTAATTCCTGAACAAGCTTCCTTATTCCTAACACACAGTATACTGGTGTGTGTGTTTCCTTGTACACAGTGAGATAGAAGAAATTCACTGAATACATTTTGGTGTTAACTTCCTTCCTGAGAGAATTTGTTCCCCTTGTGGTCAAATGGAACCAAGAAACTGGCCCAAATCTAGAAATTGATTCAGTGGGCTGTGATTTTTCTACTGTGATCGAGTCATCTCTATTCACCAGACTTGAGGAGGTCACACATTAATTTCAGTCATGGGGGCCACAAAGTCAAAGAGCCCTGCAGGTTAAACCATGCCAATGAAATGCAGGCTCTGCTGGCCCATCACTGATTATATATCCTTCACTTGGTTTCTGTCACCTGAGTATCTCTTTACCCCTGTGAATTTCCAGAGCCCATTTCAAGTGCTATGAGTATGTGAGTTAAGTTCTATTCACTAAGAAAAAAATCTGAAATTATTACAAATAGGGCTATTATATTAAGGTATAGTTATTGGAGGTACAATGATTGGTGGGATGCTATTTGAAGTAATGAATCCTGAAAAAAATACTTCCAATAGCAAAATGCTTAATAGAATTAATTAGTAGGGGATTGTTTTCATGGATGTTAATTAAAGGAATCAATGAAGGATGATCAAAAATAACACAGAAAATAATTTGTGTAGTGCGTATCACTGTAAGAGGAATGGGCACGAGTGTATTAAGCATTAGCATATCACATGTTTGGAGACTCGAGACTCGATGATTAAGTATTTTGAGTAAAAGCCTGTCAGAAATTGTATTCTGGGGCTGGAGAGATGGCTCAGTAGGTAAGGCACTTGCCTCCAGTGCCTAAGGACCCAGGTTCAATTCCCCAGGACCCACATAAAACCAGACCCACAAGGTGGTGGCCCTGGTGTGTTCTATCTATCTATCTCTCTATCTCTCTATCTATCTCTCTGCTTGAAAATGAATAAATAAAATATTAAAAAAAAAGAAATTGTATTCTGATCAGTGTTAAACCTCTGATTGTGAATGAGGAAGTGTTGAATGGTATGTCCAGCCCCTGCCCCCCATTTTTTGAATATCTTGTCTTTTAAATTGTGAATAACTGGTCCCGAGCATATAAATAGTACTGCATTAGAGAAGTTGTGGGGACAAATATGGAAAAGGACCAGGCAAGGCTGGTTAATTTCTAATGTTCCTAGTTGCCTTGACGTAGAATAAGCTAAAACATCAGTCAACTCAATGTGAGTGCAGAGACAGCTGTAAATAAAGTACTTATAGCCCCTAGGCAGGGTATGAGGCTTTGGATTAAGTTATTGCTTATTGAGGAGTAAAATCCAATCAGTAGAAAAATTCCAGCTGCAAGTATTATACTTGAATGAACCTCTGCAGGCATAGGTATAGGATCTTCTGTGGCTGAAGGAGTCACAGATGTGTTGTGCTGATTTACCGGTTGCTCCTAAAGGTAATCAGATAAGTGGTAAAATGTCAATATTGTTAGTTGTGATAAAGATCTGTTGAAGTTCTCATGAATGTACCTGAAGAAAACATCATGCTATGGATAGAACCAATCCAATTGTCTCCAGTTTGTTTGTAGAAAATGACTTGAAGGGCTTTGGTGTTCCCATGCGTTGTGTAATTTTTCCTGGGGAAACAAGAGAAACAACAAAGAAAATTCTAGCCTGGTGTGATGATCAAGTTTTGTTGTCAACTTGATTTGTTTAGTTATCTTGGATGGGTCTCTGAGGTTGTTCATAGGAAGGCAGCCCTCTCAGTAGGAGGCAGGATGTAAGGAGGTTTTGGGAAGCTAGAAACAAACATCCCTTCCTGGGAGGACAGTGCAGGAGGGAAATTCCAGAGACTCAGGAAGTCAACAAGTTTGGGAAAGAGTTACAAGACTCCATCCTAAGTCTATATAAAGAGGAAGAAAATCTTTCCTTCCCACCTGTGTGCTGGTGTGTGTGTGTGTGTGTGTGTGTGTGTGCGCGTGCGTGCGTGCGTGCATGTGTGCATACATGCGTGCGTGCATGCACATGTGCTATTTGTGATGGTTTTTCTCTTTCTCTCTCTCTCTGTGTGGACCTGTGAAAGGGGACCAACTTCTTTCCCATTATGGAACTTCTCCTGGATCTGTAGATTCAATAAATCCCATCGTCCCATAACTGCCTGGTTTGGAGGTTCATCCCAGCAGCATGTGGCTGACTATGACACCTGATGAACTGAAGAGTTTATTGAGATTACTTACTGGGTGTGGGGTTACTTACAGAAGGATGGTTGACTGTCAGGTAGCTCCACTCAGCATAGGTGATACTTTTGGGCTGTCTGCCCAACTTGAAGGCAGTCTTTTCTCCAGCAATTGTACTACTTATATAATCTTGTGGATGGGGGGGGGGTGAAAGTGGGGGGGTTGCTGCTGAGTCTTGTAAGTTTCATGAACTTCCTGAGCCTTTAAAGTCTCTGGAGCTTCCTGAGTTTTATGAGCTTCCCTCATCCGTCTTCTCTCTTTCAGGAGAGAATGTTTCAATTCAGAAAAAAATAGGTATATAATACTACGTGGCTCTTTGATAGTTCTAGCTACTGTGGGCTTTTGGGTTTGCATAGAATAACTCAAAGCCTTAATGGAGAGACTATCCCCTGGACCCTCTTGGGGGCATTAATGAAAGTTGGGCAAGCTGATCTCACAAATAAGCCTACTGCAGCATTCTGATCACACATATCTGTAGCTATAGGTTTTGGATGACCAAGTACTTGCTTCCAAGGAACAGTTTAATGAAAATGGGGAGGGTAACAGGAGCTAGGTGGGATGACACATGTTGGTCATCACAGCATTAGAGAACTGGAAGCTTCCTTGATGCCTTTAAACATAACTGTATTTAAAGTCATTATTAACCTTGGGGTTTTTTTGTTTGTTTGTTTGTTTTGTTTTGTTTTGGTTTGGTTTTTTTGAGGCAGAGTCTCACTCATTCTAGAACAGACTGTCTTCAAACTCATGAAGATCCTCCCATCAGCCTTCTGAGTGCTGCAATTAAAGGAATGGGCCACCACACTTGGTCTTAAACATACTGAAGCCTTCTTCTACATTATATGAAGAAAGTTCTAGCACTTCCCTTTCACTCGGTATAAACCCACCATTGCATTTAGGCTTTAGTCAGTGAATGTCATGGTTTGATCCAGGTGTCCCCCACAAACAAATGAATGTGTTCTGATAGATCAATCCTCAGCTGATGGCAGTTTGGGTTTTACAACCTCGATGAAGCTGTGTTGTTGGGGGCGGGCTTATGGGGGTTATAAGCCAGCTTCCCCTTGCCATATTTGGCACACATTCCTGCCGCTGTTTGCAGTGCTGTGGCAGAGGCGATGTCCATCCCTCTGCTCATGCCATCGTTTTCCCTGCCAGGATAGAGTCTCCCCTTGAGTCCGTAAGCCTAATAAACCCATTCCTCCACAAGCCGCTTTTGTTTGGGTTCGTTCTGTGCAGCAACTAGAAAGCTGACTGCAACCGTGAAGCTGAACAAACTGTGAGAGCCGCTCCATGTCACTTGAATAACGTATTACATGCAGAACCTCTTTCCACTGTCTCTCTTTAGACGTGTTTGGTCTGATCCAGCGTTCTATTCCCCCTTCAAGGATACAACATTTATTCAGATCCATGTTACACAATTATGTCTCTCAGGTTTCTGATTCTATAAACTAGCAACTCTGTAATCCTGAGCAGGGAAAGTAGTGGTTCCCCAACCCCACCCCACCCCAATCAAAACAGGCAGCATCACAGAAAAACTTCAAGGACACGCGGCAAACTGTGTGGCTGTCTACACCAGCCCATTTCAATATCTGAGTGCTGTTCCCCATCACTGGCTGCTGCCCCATCCTTCCCTAGTGATGGTTGGAGTGTCAGTGGAGAACTCCCACTGCCACTGTGTGCTCCACCACCATCATAATATATATGTATGTATGTATATATATATATATTGCAGGCAGAGAGAGATGGAGAGAAGAGATAGAGAGAATGGGCATGCTAGGGTCTCTAGTCACTGCAAACGAATTCCAGATGCATGGGTCACCTTGTGCATCTGGCTTTATGTAACTACTAGGGAATTAAACCAGGGTCTTCAGACTTGCATGCAAGTGCCTTAACCACTGAGCAACCTCTCCAGCCCCTCTACCACCCTTTTTTGACAGCTGGTGTTGCTACTTGACAGTTGGCATGACCCCAAGAAAAATGGAGCTCTTGGCGGGAACCTTTCAATTTTGGTAGGTTCACTGGCTCTTCTATTGGTCTCCATGGTTTCACCTTATTTGTATAATTGTATATTTTACCAATCAGGCCCCCATTTGTGTCTATATAAGCTCTGCACTCAGCTCCTCGGAGTACAGATCCATCAGACTCCTCCCAGGAGTCTGCCCTCCCCTGACTCGCCAGCTGGTCCCATGGACCATATCCCCTGGAGGTGCTTTGAGTGGGTTCCTGCCACTGAGAGGCTCCCAAATCTTGTTGAGCTTGGGGTGCTGGACCTGAGAGCTCCTGAGTCATCCAAAACCTTACCTTCTATAAGCATCTAATTACAGATGTGTACAGGTGGTAGTTAACAGATGTGACACTGCATTCTATGGCTACCAGTGTCCCTTTTACTACTGATATCAGGGTTATGGATGTCCTTAAACATAATCAAATTGAAGAGCCAATTCAGAGCACCCATTCTTTCTTCTCTTCCCTAGGAGGACGTACACCCATTCTCTGTGATATAAAGCATTTCTTACAGGATTTATGTCCTGTATAACTGTGAGGGAAGCTCTGAAATGAAGGTCCAGAAGGTAAATTTTACTATGCAGTGATCACAAAGGGCCAGGGCTGCGGTCTGAAGATCTGTTGTGGCCAAAACTCAGTCTGAGGCTTCATCCTCCAGTGCATCACTTTGGAGGTGGGAAAAGGAATTTCCTTAAAGGGAAATAATTAGGCTTGGGGGAAGCTACTCTTGGAGGAGATATATGCCCCTCTTGAGGGAATGGGTTGGATCTTGCAGGATGGGAGGGCATCATGAGTGGTTTGTTATAAAAAGAGTCCTGCTTTCTTGGCTTGCTCTCTTGCTTTCTCTCTCAGCATGAACTCCCCCACCCCCTCCGGTGATGCTGTCTACCACAAGGCTCTTACCAGAAGCCCATGCTGGCACCATGCAGCTGGACCTCTAGAACGGTGGCATAATAAACCTATTTCTAAAGCAAAATACTTTATTGCAGTCACAAAAATGGACTAAGATAGGCAGTGAGTAAGAAAGTCTGGGGATGCTCTTCCCTTGGTGCATCATGTTGATGCCAAAGTTACTGCAGGGTAAATGACAAGAAGAAAAAACTGGACTGGAATCGGGAAAAATAAGCAAGGAAGTTGGGCGTGGTGGTGCACACCTTTAGTCCCAGCACTCGGGAGGCAGAGGTAGGGGGATGGACATGAGTTCAAGGCCACCCTGAGACTACATGGTGAATTCCAGGTCAGCCTGGATTAGAGTGAGACCCTACCTTGAAAAACCAAAGATAAATCAATCAATCAATAAAAAGCAAGGAGAATCTGAGGCCCGTGCCTGTCTCTTGTCCCTGCGCCCTACAGAAGCAGCATGTGCCCTCTGAATGTCACTGCCCATATGCGTGAGCCAGGACTCCAGAAGCCACAGCAGCATGACAGAGGAGAGAGAAGCGAGTAGGTCTCAGGTGCACTCCGGGGCTTCCCAATGACCTTCAAGTGTGATGATTGCACTTGCTTCCCAAATGCCATCACAACCTGTCCTGTAGCCAGCCTTGACAGGGGTGTACAGCAAATGGAAAGCCTGGGACATGTCGCTTAAGCTTAGCTAGGCTGACGTCGTACAAAAGCCACCAGTGTAGTCAATATCTCTTAGGTAGTGGGCTTAAGACTGACCCTGGGGGTCAGGCCTGGAGGGCAGTGGAGAGAGGGATGGAGAGGAGCCAAGCAAGCACGGGATAGAAATGAGCTTGAAATGAGACTGTTTGAGGAATTTTCTTCACAAAATCTGGCTCAAGAAAGCCCAAGGTGAGGGCAGGCTTTGCTCCAAAGCCTTTCTATACCTGTCAGTGGTGATAAAAGCCTCCCTGCCATCATCATAGCGTGCGTTGTTTGCAACATGCTTGCACGTGCATCGTTTTATTTTGTGTGGATTGACCCGTTTGTGTTCATGCATCCATTTAATGATCAGTGAGTGTCTGTGCTCGTCAGGCATTATGCTATGCATTTTACATACGTTTTCCCTCTATAGATCTCATTTAGGTTTCACCATATCTGTAACAAGGTTGTCATCGCTATTTTAAAGAAAAGTAATTTTAATATAATATTGGAGATATAAGACTCCAGTAGAGACATCAGATGATTAAGATTCAGTCTTTGACTAGAGCAAGACCCAACCTCGAAAAAAAAAAAATTCTGTCTTTACTCTTGGAAGCAGGGGGAGTAAATTCGTTTTGTAAAGGGACACATGATCATATTGAATCTTTTGTAGTTTGTGTAGACTCCATTGCAGTCATTCAACTTTGCAGAAATTGTAGAAAAAGCAATCATAGGCGGTGCAAAAATGAATGGGCATGCTTTTGTTTTGGCAAAACTTTATTTGTAAAAACAGGCATGTCCATGTGCCAATAAAACTTTATTCACAAAAACAAGATGGTGAGCCTTAATTTGCCAACCCCTGCTCTGTAAAATCCCAGTGCAAAGAGGAGACTAGCAGTCCAAACAGCTCATGGTGAGTTGACAGTCAGGGGGTGTATGTGAAGGGTCACAGAGGGTATGACTGGCAGAGGAACACGGTGAGGTGTCTGTGGCAACGGTCTAGAATATGGCCTCTGTGGCTTGTAGGTCCAGGTCAATGCCATCCAAGAACCCAGAAGTAGCTTGAAGACAAATATTTCTTATCAGAACCTGTGTGTCCCCCCTCCCTGGAGCCTGAGGTGTGGTGATAGTCCTCCCTGTCACCCTCTCCTCTATGAACCCACCCCTAACACTTCCTGAAACCCTGTGTTTATTAGTCTTGGCAAGATAGAAGCGGAGGACCAAGCATGCCATGATCCTTCCTCTGATGATCCTTATTGGATGCAGCTTGTTCTAGAAGATGCCCCCCTCCCCCTCCACCCATTCATGCCTGAGGTGTGGACAGCACCTAGGGTTGGATCTGTAGTTAGGCACAGGACAAGCAAGAACTCCCTCAAACAACAGACCCTGTTTCAAAGAGGAAGGGGCTGTCTGATGCCAGGGCTTGAGGAGAGACGAGAGGACCATAGAAAGGAGAGGTCTGGTAAGAATAAATGTCCTGAGTTTAAGAGTCTGTCACTAGTTCTGTCGGGATCTTGGACAATTTTCTTAACCTCTCTTAAGTTGGTTTCTTGATAGGAAACTGGAGTTTATACACGTCTGTAGGACTGTTGTGATAATTAAATGAGAACGTCATCCAAGTTTCCAGCATGCATTACAGAAGCATGCGACGGACCAAAGACTGCTTCTTTGATGCACACATCTACAAGAATCCCTTGCCTTAGTTCACATGAAATGGTATGGCATCAGAGGATCGCTTTCTGTGCTCCCTAAATTGGACATATATAATGGAATATTTATTAAAATAAAAGAATTTTATTTGAAGGGATGGTTAGGTGTTTAAAAGATATTTAATTAATTTATTTATTTGAGAAAGAGAGAGAGAGAGAGAGAGAGAGAGAGAGAGAGAGAGGCAGACAGATAGTGAGTATGGGTGGGCCAAGGCCTCCCACCGCTACAGACAAACTCCAGACACATGCATCTTTGTGCATCTGGCTTTGCGTGGGTACTTGGGAATCAAACCCACACCATAAGGCTTCCAGGCTTTGCAAGCAAGTACCCCTAACCACTGAGCAATCTTACCAGCCCCACCCAGGATTTTTAAATGCTTAGTGCTTCTGATGTGTATAAATCATTTTGGATTCCAATATAAAAGGTTTCCATTTCAAACTGAATACACTTTTGCTTTTTAAATATCTCTGCTGTCAAAGTTTTCATTGTTTGGGGAGGGAGGAAAATTTAAAAT
This sequence comes from Zapus hudsonius, assembly GCA_004024765.1. Taxonomy (NCBI): domain Eukaryota; kingdom Metazoa; phylum Chordata; class Mammalia; order Rodentia; family Dipodidae; genus Zapus; species Zapus hudsonius. Next base: position 19,910 of record PVHP010017511.1, on the reverse strand, counting down.
TTTTTGTTTGAGAGGCTGGAGAGATGGCTTAATGGTTAAGGCATTTGCCTCCAGTGCCTAAGGCCCCGGGTTCAATTCCCCAGTATCCACATGAGCCAGCCCCACAAGGTGGTGGCTCTGGTGCGCTCTCTCTCTCTCTCTCGCTCTCTCTCTCTCTCTCTCTCTCTCTCTCTCTGTATCTCTGCTTGAAAATGAATAAATAAAATTTTTTTAAAAAACACAAGAAGGTGAAATCATTGTTTAAAAAAAATTTTTTTTGTTTGAACCTTACTTAAAAATATATTGCTCGAGGGTGTGGTGGCACATGCCTTTAATCCCAGCACTTAGGAAGCAGAGGCAGGAGGATTGCTATGAGTACACCACCATGAGACTACATAGTGAATTTCAGGTCAGCCTGGGCTAGAGCAAGACCCAAGCTTGAAAAACCAAAATAAATTTTTTAAAGTAAGAAAAAAAAAAAAATATATATATATATATATATATTGCTCAATGGGCTTGTATTGGGTGTGGACACTTATATCTTTAAATCCTACACAAAATAAAAGCCGGTGACTGCGGGCAGAGAGGGATTTCTTTGGCTTAATGCAGACAGAAATGCTAAGGGACCGGGAAGCAAGGACCGATCAAAGCCATGGTTTTTGCTAAGTCACTTGTGCTGATGCTGCTGCAAACAGCCACCACAGTCAGCACAGATGGGACTCACAGATAGTGGGGACAGGAAACAGGAAGTTAGCTGAACCCAGACGCAGGAAAGAAAGGACTCCCAGCAGGCGGGAGGGCCTCTAGAGGCCCGGCCAGTCTCTTACAATGCAGGCCTCTCAGGAGAGAGGCTTTTTGTCACCAGCTTCTCCTTAGCCTTGGGATTTGTTGTACTCTGGCTTTATCTGTGTGCCACTTGTCACTTGTTCCTGGCATTTCTGGTTTTCTTTCCCTTTGTAACCTTCAGATCTTCCCATTGTGTGCAAGGGCCCTGTGCAAAGGCCTGAGTCACTCTGCCTCCCACCAAGCTGCCTCCGGGTTCTGGCCATCAATGCCTGTGGGTGACCCAGCTGCAGCATAGTGGCTCAGTGGGGGGAAAGGGCACCTTAACGCCCTGGCCCTGGTCCAGGCCCCCCTGGGGAGCATGGTGGAGAGGGTCTGTAAAAGGCCGAAAGGGGCATTTTAGGACAATGACCTTTAGAGATTTATTGCAATTCTAACTCTCAGATGCTCAAAGATGTGTGGCCCCCAAGCAAGGTCATCCGAGGAGGAGCAGATGGAAGCGAGGGAGGCACAGGGTACATTAAAGCCACCTGTAAGATCCTCAGAAAACAGAAATGAGGAAGAGATCTTAGTCCTAGGGCCTGGGGTCTCCTAGTCAGATAGCTTTATGACAGGCAGGAGTTCGAGTTGATGTTCAGAAGGAATCATGATATAGCAGATAGATTGGGGGTGTATAGCCTGAAGACCATTTCAAAACCCTCACTCTGTTTAACATCTGTGTGACCTTGGGCTAGTGGCATGACCTTCCTGAGCTTCTGTTCTCTTGGGCCAAAGAGTGATAAGATTAACCTTCTATCTCTCAGCTCTGGGGCTACTGACAGGATAAGGGAAAGTGTTTGTGACTTCTGAACTTCTGCAGATGTAATCCTACAGTCTAACCCTGTAATTGGAGAGAGCAGATAACCAAGTCTGGAGAAGTTAAGAAACTATATGAGACCACCCAAGATTGGTTCAAAAACGGGCTGATAAGTCCTTCCATCTATCAAGGGTACAGACAGATTCCCAGCAGCCCCATCTCATTCCTGGTTTTATTTTGTGATGATAAAAGTTAAATATACTTATAAAAAAATACAAAGAAGAAAACAAATGTTCTCATGATTCTGCTTTGTGGCTAGATCTACTGTTGAAATTATGTTATAGAATCTTCTGGAATTTCTCTATACATGTGCCTATTTGAGCATAATTGTAATACTGATTCTTTTTTTCACCTAAGTTTGTTATGTACATTGCCACTAAAATTTGTTTCAATATTTTGCATAATTTTCTTCATAGTTACATAGTTTCTACATAGTTACATAGTAATAAGTCTTCTAGTATTGAATACCACTGTGGTTCTGATCTGGACTGTCCCCCTTAAGGCTCATAGGTTAAAAACTCAACAGCTTGTGATGCTGTTAGGAAGTAGTGGAACTTTTAGGGCAAATTTTAGTTGGGCCCTACTGGAAGGTAGTTAGGTTGTTGAAAGTAGATTTTTGTTTGTTTGTTTTTTTGATTTTTGGGTTTTTGGAGGTAGAGTCTCCTCTAGCCCAGGGTAACCTGGAATTCACTATGTAGTCTCAGGGCGGCCTTGAACCCACAGCCATCCTCCTACCTCTGCCTCCTGAATGCTGGGATTAAAGTGGTGAACCAGCATGCCCATCTTGAAAGCGTCTGTTGAAGGATACAATGAGACCCTGGCCCCATCCTTTCTCTTTTGCTTCTTGTCTGCAATGACACAAACAGGCCTCTTCCATCATGAGCTCCCACCATGGTGTGCTGCTTCATCACAGATCCAAAAGTAACGAAATGGGTCAGCCAGCCATGGGTCAGAACCTCTGAAGCTATGAGCCAAAGCAAACCTTTCCTCTTTATCCATTGGTATATCAGGTATTTTGTTACAGTAGTGCAAAGCTGACTAACATGGACATGGAGGTTCTTTCCTCATTATATGCCATAAGTGCTGCCTCCAGGTAAGCAAGTACCTCCTCGATGTTGTCTTAGGGGATTTTGATCACTTTCAAAAACTCTTAAGTGTCTTGTCTTTTGTAGAGACTCACACATTCTAGTTTGCCCCAAGTGCAGGCTAGCCCCGATGAGGTATGTGGTTTAAAAACAGTACCTAGCACTGGTGACCCAAATCCCCATTGAAGCATTTTTAAGAAAAAGTATTTCATATAAAGGTATATATTTTGTGGCAAGCTTTTATTTTTTTAATTTTATTTATTTATTTATTTGAAAGCAGAGAGAGAGAAGAAAAACAGAGAGAATAGGCATGCCAGGGCCTCCATTGATGCAAATGAATTGCAGATACATGTGCCGCTTTGTGCATCTGGCTTTATGTTGGTACTGAGGAATTGAACCTGGGTCCTTAGGCCTTGCAGGCAAGCGCCTTAATGGCTGAGCCATCTCTTCAACCCAAGTTTTTATTTTTGCTCTATGTTAATTTCAGAGTTTTGTTGTTGCTATGGTTTTTGTTATTTTGTTTGAAAAAAGCCAAGTCTATCAGGTTGGCTTTGAACTCACCATCCTCCAAGCTCTTTCTCCTAAGTACTGTGATTACTAGTATGTGCTGGCCCCGTTGCTTCAGAGCTTGTGAGAGAGCCAGGCATCCTGGAAGCAGGAACATGGGGCAGGGGCTCCTCACCTCATGCTGAACAGGAAGCAGAGAAGAGTGTTATAAGAAGAGACGATGGCAGGTATGTCCTCCAAGGACACACCCCTTGTGACCTACTTCCTCCAAGGAAGCCTCACCTGCTATTTTTTCACTAGGTCCCAATACTGGTATCATTTCATGAATGCATCATGGGAGGAATCCATTCATGATCAAATCATCTCTGAAAATCATTACAGACAAGGCCAGAGGTGTGTTTTACTAATTTAGGTGATTCTTAATCCAGCCAACGATAGAGATTAGCTATCACAACTTGTGTCCATTTCCTTGTCAATGCCCCTTCTCCAATCCCCCCTGCACTGTGACTTGCACTGTGGCCTGAGACTCCAAGGAACACTCATTGCACGGGCTGCCATGTGAGAAGCCTGTGAAGTCTCCATGCTGCCCACAAGAAATGGACCCCCAGCCAGGTAGCACCAAGCACCTGTGGGACGGCCATCATGGGTGCTGAGTCCAGTCTTCAGTTGATCTCTGTTCTGACCTCCATCGAACTGTCAGCAGATTCCAGGCAGGTACCACATGGCAGCAGAACCCAGCCAATGGCTACTGCCAGAGATGCTCACACGTGGTTGTGCAAAGCAAGGGAATTTGCGATGGTGTGTCATGCAGCTGGGAACTCAATTCTTCCTTCACAGCTGTAGTTTTATTCATGTATTACCTCATATTTTAGTGAGCATACAAACTTAATGAACTTATTGAGCACCTTTTATAGAAAGACAAGGGTAGATTTGAAGAATAAGAGATAACAGTATATGGGCCTGATCTCTTTCAGAAAGCCCTGTGAGGGTGCATACAGAAAGCCATGATCCTGAGGGGTGAGGGCCTTAAGGAAGCGGATCCTGACATGGACCAGAAAGTCACCAGGGGCGAGGTGATTCTGCCAGGGCATATGAGTTATGTCTTGAAAAATGCCTGTAACTCATTAGTAGACCTAGTATGAGGAGAGAGAGAGAGAGAGAGAGAGAGAGAGAGAGAGAGAGAGAGAGAGAGAGAGAGAGAGAGAGAGAGAGAGCCCAAGAGAGGGAGATGTTATCAAAGAGACAGAAATCCTCACACCACTTCCCCACAGGGTGGACAAACCTCTCCTCACCTGAAATACAGTTGTCTTGCCCTCTCCTCTTCCCTCCCTCAGTATTTTGATAACAGTTTCAAAGCGATTCTTTTTTCTTCATGTGATTTAAGATAGGGGATCGCTCTATAACGAGGCTGTTCTAGAACTCATTATGACCTTGAACTTCCCAGTGGTCCTCCCGCCTCAGCCTCCCAAATCCTGGGATTGTGGGCCTCAGCCACAGCACATGGCTTTTGTCAACTTTGGGGGGTGGTTCAGAGGAGCAGTGGGCAGTGGGGCTGGTTTGGCTGTTTCTCTCGTGTGAGTTTTCATCTTCTCATGGGGATGTGAACACATCTGAGAAATGAACCTCATGGAGAAAAGATTTCTCTTGGCTCACAGGGACAGTTTCAGTTCATGGTCAGCTGGCTCTAGTGCTTTCTTCTCTTCTTTCTTTTTTTTTTTCGAAGCAGGTTCTCACTCTAGCCCAAGCTCATGGCAATCCTTCTACCTCTGACTTCCCACGTGCTGGGATTGAAGGCATTTGCCATCATCCCACCACCCAACCCTGCGCTGGCTTCTATTGCTCTTATGTTTGTGGCAAGACAGTGGTCAGGAATGAGAGAGAGAGAGAGAGAGAGAGAGAGAGAGAGAGAGAGAGAGAGAGAGAGAGAGAGAGAGAGAGAGAGAAGAGGGCCAGGGACCAGATATCCTCTTCAGTGATGTGCCACCAATGATTGACTTCTCCATCTAGGTCCCATATCCCATTCAGCTATGAGCTCATCATTGCAGAGCAGGCTGGGAGAAGGGAGATCAGAGCTATGGCCCCACCAATCTGGATCTATCTAGAAGGTCAGACTTTTCTCCACTCTTCATAGTGGCTTCCGCAGCAAAAGAAGCTGCAATATCCAGCGGTTGCCTGGGTTCTTTCTAGCACTGAGAATCTAAGCATCTTTTGTCTCCCCAGTTGTATAACAAGATTAAATTAAGACTCTAGGCCCCACCTTGAGCACTGCCAGGTCCCTGGGGTCCTCTCCATCACTGAGAACACCTTCCTTCCACTTTCTCCCTTCTCCAACGCAGCTTCAGAAGGACACAGGTTTGCAGACACCCACAGGCTTCCAAGGACAAACCCTCACTGCACACAAGGAGCTACAGCCAGCCCGAAGCCCTCAGCTTACTGCACACAGCTCCCTGGAAGGGGTGAGCACCTTTGCCAATGCACAGAAAGAAAGAAATGAGGGAGGGACTGATGTGAGAATCTGCAACTGGAGGGGCCAAGGCTGGAGCTGGAAGTTGAGTCTGGATCCCAGATGAAAAGCTGGGTGCTTCTTTATGAAAGGAGTAGTGCCAGAGTTTTGCAGGTCATCCCAAAGTGTCCCCTGGACAGGGACAGCTGGAAACATTTTGAGCTTTTTTTTTTAATAAAGGGTGTTATTATTTCAAAGTTCCAGAAGCAAAATTATGTTGTGGTCCATGAGGAAATAAAGTTGCCAGTCCACAGATACACCTGTGGTAAATTTTTTAGATGTTTTTGCTCCTTGGATTTGAAAATAGAGAAACTGAGAGCCAGAGAGAAGGGGCTTACTCAACTCCCATAACTAGTTAGAGACAGGCTATGTGACCAGTAGCTAAAGCACCGTTCCTAGATTCAGACCTGCTGAGCACAGGCTAAACTGCTCTGTCACTTTGGGTAAATTCATTAACTTCTCATTTCCTCTTCTGTAAAGAGGGTGTGACATCTACCTCAGTAAGGTTGTCATGGGCACCAAAAGAGAAAAATATATAAAATTCCCAACACAACACAGTACTCACCAACCAATAAGTATTATTAGACTACAGTGTAAAGAGCCATAGTACAAATCTGGTCCCTTTAAATAAGAATTAGGGATGTATAACAAAAAGACTGTGTTGGACATGCTCTGTATGTCCCTGATGGTTTAATACCATGAGAGTTCTCTGGAGCTATGTCAATCAGTGGAATTTTGGAACTTGGAAGGGGCTCTGAAGACCTTGAGACAAAGCAACCAGTGAACACTATGGCCCTCCACCACCCCTGAACGACTGGGACCAGTGACTCGACTGTCAGTTTACATTTCTTCATCCACCCATCCATTTAACAAATATTTGAGCATTGCCTCCAGGTTGGACATTAGGCTTTGTGCTGAGATAGGGCAGTGAGTAAATAGCCTGTCTGTCCTCAGGGCCTGTCTGTTCTGGTGGCTTCTGACAATTTAAAGAAAAGTGGTAATGAGGCCAGTGTCAAACTCCAGGGCCCTTCTGCTTAGAAGGCTCTTTGCTGGTGTTTCTAGAACTCCTTTCTCTTCTCCCTCCCCTCGGTCACCAGCTCACCATCCTCCTTCTCTAAACAATTCCCCTTTTTGTCAGTGGATGCGTGTGGTGTGCTTTCATATGTGTGTGCATGTAGAGGCCAGAGGTAGACATCGGGTGTCTTCTTCGATGCTCTCCACCTTATTCATTGAGACAAGGTTTCTCACTTGGACCCAGAGCTCGCTGATTTGCTCAGTCTGGCTAACCAGCTTCCCCGGGGGATCCTCTGTCTCTTCCTGCAGAGCCCTAGCACTATAGTTAATGGGTGCTGGGAATAAGAGCTCAGGCCCTTACACTTGCTGCCATTGAACCATTTCTCCAGCCCCTAAACCATTCCACTGTAGCTGGGGACTTAAAAATAAAACAACAGGGCTGGAGAGATGGCTCAGCGGTTGGGGCACTTGCCTCCAGTGCCTAGGTTCCCCCAGTTTGATTCCCCGTACCCACGTGGGCCAGACCCACAAGGTTGTGGCCCTGGTGCTCTCTTTATCTCTATCTCTCTTTATCTCTCTCTGTATCTCTCTGCTTGAAAGATGAATGAATAAAATGTTTAAAAAAACCAACAATGGTGATTTTGGTAATGATAGAAAAATCAGATCAATTAATGCTTTTATCAATCTCTTCTCCAAATCATACACTAAATGATCACTGCTTTTGTGTGTGAGAGGGAAAAAAAGAGAGTTGGAGCTGATGGATTGCTTTCTGAGCATGGCTGACCTTCACTGGAAGGACCCCTCTGTTCCCAGGGCCCAAACCCAGGTTTTGGGGTGTGTCTTTTATAGCAAACACAGCACCCCTAGCCCTACCTTCTTTATCACCTGGCTTCAGCTGTGAAAGGAAAGAAAAGAAGTGGGTTTGTTTAGTGAGAGCTCTTTTCTGAAGCCAATCGAGAAAGCGGGATTTGAAACAAGAGGAGACTCATTGGGTTCAATGGTTAACCTGTCGGATTAATGAATACTAGGAGAAGGAAACAGCCTCTAAGAGGCAAGAAAAAAAAAGAGTCTCCTTGTGGTTCAAAAGCCAAGGAAAGTTTACTGAGATCTGTGACCTGTGGTTTAAGGTCCTCAAGGGCCAACTCTCATCTGACTCCCGATCAAAGCCACTGCCTCTCATGAGGGTCACCTGGATCCTCTCGAAGGCTCAGCAGCCCCACACTGAACCACACGAAATTAAAAAACACTCTACCTGCCACTCGGGCCTCAGACTCTGTCCCAGCCCCACAGGTTTCCCGCACAAAACAGGCTGCTCTGTCCTCAGCGTTCTCGCCAACAGTTTACACACATTTAGATCAGACAGGGAGCTTTGGGCCAGTGAGAACTTTTGGCCAATGTAAATCAGGAGGCCACGTCAGCCTCTGCCCTGACTTCCTATATGGGTGTTGGGAAGTCATCTCTTCTCTTCCCTGCCTCAGTTTCCCTGTTGCTAACATAAGGATGTTGCTTTAGGGCCGTGGTTGGCAAACATTTTCTCTAAAAGCCCAGATACTAACTATTCTAGGCTCTGGGCCATATGACTGGTGACAACCTCAGCTACCCAATTCTGGCAGTCTAGTGACAGAGCAGTGTCTGGATACATTCCAATAAAGCAATATTTACCAAACAAGTGAGGAGCACAATTGGACAGTAGACTGTAACTTACCAACTCCTGGACTAAATCTCTAAAGACGCTTAGAGCTCACAAACATTAACTGATCCTGGATTCTTTTTATAGAGAGAAAACCAGGCCCAGTGATATGGAGCGACACACACCAAGCCACCAGACTCTGTTAGTGGCAGCGTTAGGACTGAAAGCCAAGTGTCCTGGCTCTAATCTCCCCATTCTCCTGGAAGCAGAACGCAAGCTCCTTTCCCAGTGTGACTTGGAGCAGGGCAGAGCACGCTGATGGGTTTTTTTTTGGGGGGGGGGATGGTCCTGATTCATTGAGGTCCTCCAGACAGTGACATAAAGGTCAGTACAAGAAAAGGAGGCAGTGGGTGGGTGGGTGGAAGATATCCCAGTCTTCATTTTGAGTCTGAGAAAAATGTGGCTCAGAGCAGGGACCTCCCTACTCAGTCTGCATTGCTATGCCACATGCTGACCTCTGTCACTCAGCTGGCACTCCCAGGAGGAAGGCCCCCAGTGCGTGTCTTCCTGTGTCAAAGGGCTCCACCCAGGGGCTCCAAGCAGGAGATGGGCTCTCCAGCCTGTTCTTCCGTGGCAGAAGTGGTGTGGCTGGCCCAGTATGGCTCTGTGTGTGACACACTTCCTTTCAAAGGACCTCGTGTAAATTTATAGGGAACTCACTGTTCCTTGGCCGGAGACACAGGGAGCTTTCACAACATGAATCCATTTTCATCTTCCAGAAGGGAGAGGCCTCTGATAATGGGGTGAGATGTCACCTCTTTAGTGGACAATCATAAGGGCCTGAGGTCTAGCGAGTGTGACCCTACTCTCCACCCACCACCCTGCACTCCCTGTGTGGCCCCCTTCCAAGCCACAGGGTGCGGCACACCAGGACCACCTCTAGGTGAAACAGCTCCAGCCTGCTCTGTTTGTGGTGATGGGATTTTGCAGCAAGAAGTTTTGCATGGAAGAAATGGAGCCTGGCCATCTTGGGGTCTTCTTGCCCAGTGAGGAAGCAGCTTCGGCATGAGTTGTGGCCTCTGTGGTGAATGTTTGTAACTCATGGGCACGCCACATCTTCTAGCTTCAAGGCCAGCTAAGGTGATCCTTATCTGGAGACATCAGCCATCAGGCTAAGATGGAAGCTGTTGAAGGTATGGCTGTCATGTCCTGTGTACAGCTTGAACACCCCCACCCTCACACACCCAGAAATGACCTAGGACGGTTGAAGCCCAAATTCCCCAGGTGACAGCTTCCCTAGCTCTACTGTCTTCGCTCCCACACCCCTGTGCTGGTCAGCTCAGCTGCAGCAGTTCCAGATGACGTCAGTGTGTCCTTTTCCCATCATGCCTCAGCTCCCTGTCTCACTGTTCTTACAAGCTCTTTCAGTGTACTTCTATTCTGGGTGTGGTACTCTCTCTCCAGGCAGAGACCCTATCCAGTCCATGACCGTCTCCCAGCTCCTCCCATCATCTCTGGAGCAATAGCTGAGGAAGTGAGCAGAGGTAGGTTGGGAAAGATGTTCAAGCACTAACAGTACCCGTGGAGGTGACTCTTTTTGAAAATAGTTTGCAGATTCATTTCTGTTAAGGACTCTTAGATCAGATCATCCAGGATAAGAAACAGAAAAAGAAGGAAACACAGAGCCACATACAGAAGAAAGCCAGAGACCCAGAGGATTCATTCACAAGCCAAGAATTGCCAAAAGCCACAGGAGAGGCGTGCAATGAATGTTCCAACTCATCACACCATCCACAAGGCCAGTGCAAAATGGATCAAGAATCCAAATGTTTAAGTTCACAGAATTCTAGAAGAAAACATAGTAATGACTTGTCTTGATCTTGAATTAAATAGTGGTTTTTGTTTATTTTTTAAATATTTATTTATCTATTTGAGAGAGGAGAAAGAAGCAGAGATATAGATATTGATATAGGTATAGATGTAAATGTAGATGTAGATAGAAATAGATATACATATACATATAGATTTTATTTATATATATATATGTATATATATGTATATATATATGTATATATATATATATATATATATATAGAGAGAGAGAGAGAGAGAGAGAAGAGAATGGGTGGGCATGCCAGGGCCTCTAGCCACTGCCAATAAATTCCAGACACATGTGTCACCTATCTTGTGTATCTGGATTTATGTGTACTGGGTCTTAGGCCTTGCAGGGAAGCACCTTAATCATTGAGCCATCCCTCCAGCTTGTTATATGTTTCTTAGATATAAAATCAAAAGCATGAGTAACCAATCAAACAAAGCATTAAGTTGGACTTCATTGACATTAAGACATTTTGTTTCAGTGGGTACTATTAAGAAACTATAAGACAATCAAAAGGATGGGAGGAAGGGCTGAGACTATGGCTCAGTTGGTAGGGTTCTTGCTTAGCATGCAAGAAGCCCTGGGTTCTTGGGCTGGAGAGATGGCTCAGCGGTTAAGACACTTGCCTCCAGTGCCTAAGGCGCTGGGTTCAATTCCCCAGGACCCACATAAGCCAGACCCACAAGGTGGTGGCCCTGGTGTACTCTCTCTCTCTCTCTCTCTCTCTCTCTCTCTCTCTCTCTCTCTCTCTCTGTGTGTGTGTGTGTGTGTGTGTGTGTGTGTGTGTGTGTGTGTGTGTGTGTGTCTGCTTGAAAATGAATAAAAAAAAATATTTTTTTTAAAAAAAAGAAGCCCTGGGTTCAATCCAAGCACCACATAAAAACCAAATAAGGTGGCCTATGTGTTGTATGCAGGAGGATTCGAACTTTACGTCATTCTTGGCTGCATAGCAAGTTCCAGGACTGCCTGGGTTACATGAGACTCTGTCTTGGAAAAAAAAAAGTGAAAAAAAATTTTTTTTTGCAAGGTAGGATCTCACTAGGCTGACCTGGAACTCACTCTGTAGCTCCAGGCTGGCCTCGAACTCATAGTGATCCTCCTACCTCTTCCTCTCAAATGCTGGGATCAAAAGTGTATGCCACCACACACAGCTGTGAATTAATTTTTTAAAAGAGGCAATATTTGTAAATCATATAACTGGTAAGGGATTTGTACCTAAAAATACAAAGAACTCTTAAAAATCAATAACAAGAAGACAGCACAACTCAAAAGTGGGCAAGGGACCTGATGATGAGACTTACAATGGTCAAAAAACATATAAAAAGACAATTCAGAAGCCATCAGGGAAATACAAATGAAAATCACAGTGAGGTGCCATGTCACAGGGAGGCATCACTAAGACAGTGACAATGAAGTCTGGGCAATAAAACACTGACGATTATGGGGAGAAGTCTGAATTCTAATACTCTGTTGAAATAAATGTAAAATGATTCAGACTTTTGGGGGGCTCTTTCACTGAGTAGAAATAATTCTTCCAGAAGCTTTCTTTATGGGTGGTGTTACCTCTGAAAGCAGTCTGCTTCTCTTCCCCCATGATAGCTCTTTATATGCTTGTGCCTAAGAAGTATCCTTCCAGAAATATCCCTACATCTCATGATTGCTCGATTACCTTTGGAATGGAAGGTCGGCAGCTATTTCTTGGGAATTTACTAGAAAAAGCAGGTAATGGAATTTATCTGGACATCATTTTGCCTTGTCAGATCAGCTTGGCTTTCTCCAAAGCATTGGATATCTGTAGTGTCGAAGATTTGTGTCGCCCTAACATGTACATTCAAATGCTAGTCCCTTATGTGACTGTATGTAGTGACAAGGCCTATGACAAGGAGATAAAGGTTAAATGAGGTTTTCAGTGGGCCTCATCCGAAAGGGTTGATGCCCTTATCAGAAGAAGAAAGGGCTCTGAGCTACTTCTTCTCCAAATGGAGTCCCAGCAAGGAAGCTTCCAAGTATATGCCAGAAAGACACCCCTCACCAGTTACCAAGTCAACCGACTCCTTGATCTCACTTGGACTTCTGGCTTTGAGATTCATGAGGAATAAACCTGTGTTGTTTAAACCACACAGTCTGTGGTCCTCCATCAGGCAGCCTGAGCCGACGGGGATGGACAGGGTGGTCAGGGATGGACAGGGTGGTAGCTACAAGTTTCTCATCACCTTGAGAGATGCGAAACCAGAATTGTGAACCAGGGCTTCCCCACCTGAGCACCACACTGGAACTTTTGGTGCTTCTGATGTCGTTTATTACAAGGAACACTAAATTATGTGGAAAAGTCATTCAGGCCACAGAGGTCCGTAGGGTTTTAGGAACCTTCTAGGGCTGTAACTCTAATCCTAGGCCTGGGACGAGCAGCAGGCAGGCTGCATACAAGCTGTCTGCAAAGCTTTGAAAAAGATAAATCCTAAGCCTCACCTTCTGAGAGAATACAGTCAGCCTGGGAGAGGACCTGGAAATTTATGTTTTTAACAAGTGCCCAGGAAAGAGTGTCAGACAGCCATCATTGGGAACCACTCAGGACAGTCTCCTGAACTTGGCGATGAAGAACCAAGCCTTCAAGGAAGACTTGGGGACAAGAGCCTGTGTCTGTGCAGGTTCAGCCAGGACTAGGGCCGGGGATCTTTGACAACACCACACGCCCCATGAACGTGAAAGCATTTCCATGGAGACAGGCAGCTCTTTCCACAGGCACAGAAGTCTGAGGAGGAGACAAATACAGACTTAGTCCCCATGGCTCTTCACATAGAGCGGGGCCTGTGAAAGGCAAGTAGGAATCCTTAGTATAGACCAAAATTCATAAGCAAATCTGGGTGGAGGACAAGAATTCCAGGAGGAGGAGGGAACAGCTTGAGAAAGTCCCTGGCTAACCCCAGGGTCTTGTGAGAAGTGACAGGAGACAGAAGCCCCGCCTGACCTCTGCTGACAGTGTCCAGGACATTGAGGCCGTGCAGGTGTGCATGGAGGGAGGCTGGGGTAGCAGTAATCATTTTGCAAATCCTAAATCACCAGTAATACCTTGAGAACGTAGAGAAGGCGCAATAATAAAGGCCCTATAAAGTCATTTGAGAACTTGCCCCAAGTTCAACAAGCAAGGAAAGGAGTCTCTATAAATCAATAGGGGACATGTCTGCATATGACTCATGTCACTGAGTTAGGAGTGAGGAGATTCCACCCACCAGGAAAAAAATCCCACTGAGATTTGATGGGGTTTGCTCTTTCCAGAACCCCCCCTTGGTCTTCCTGCTGTCCTTTGCTGTGCCTGCTCTGGTGCTGCACAAGAGAGAGAGGTCAAGAAAGCACCAGAAGGAAGTGGTGCCTCCCTGAGTGACTCTGCAGCGGCCACAGTCTTACCTGTGCCAAGAGGCTGGTAAACAGTGAGCCTCACCCCATCATATCAGCACCCAACCATCAAGTCCTAGGCTTTTCTGGAGGACAGAGGCTGCTGCCAAGCAGTAGGAGAGTCAGATAAGAGCAGTTCCAGGAAAGGCCAGAAACTGTCCAGGCCCTGGCAGGGACCTCACACTACCCCAGGCCCAGGTCCTGGGCCCTGCTATCTTACTCCTCCTCCTTCCCAGCTCCTGGGGTTCAGGAAGGAGTTGCACCTCTTTGAAAAGCTATCTTCTCAGGCAGCACAGGCTTCTTCTGCAAGTTCCATAGGACAATGCTGTGTTAGGTCTAGGAGGATGCCAGGTAGGAAGCCAGTACTGAGATACCTTAACCACCTTTTACTCTGGAAGGGCCCATTCATGGACAGGGATGTCTGGGGTGTAGGAGAGAGAGAAAGGGCAATGCCAAGGCCGCCTTTGACTTCCACTGTCAGAGTGGGCAGTTTGGAGTTGGGACTTGAGGATGGGGATACGGACTTGGTGAGTGGGCAGAACCCCACACAGGGAATGGCCTGGATGAAGGCAGACGGGACAGACACCTCAGGTCCAACCAGCACTCCTTGGCCCAAGCCCTTCCTCCTCCCACAGGGTGTGATAGCAGAGCCTGTGAAATCCCACCAGCATCTTAAGAATAAATGGATGTTCCCGTTGTATAGCAAATGGAAGACTGTGAAGCTGAGAGGGAGGAGGAAACAGAGCTGACGTTTACAGGGCGCTCTTGGAGAGAGTGCAGGGCCGTGGTTCAGATCTGCCTACGTGGCCTGGGGAAGATGCATCCCTGATTTTAGCATCAGGACCTGCTCTGCAGGGGTATCGTACACATGGGATGGGTTAGTAGACACTAAGCACTTAGAGCAGAGCGTGGCTCATAGGAAGTGGATAATATAGGTTAGCCATGACAACCCACCCTCAGTATTGTGGTAGTTTTTGGACCCATGGAGTTATCCTATCTCAAATTAAAAATATTTGAGAGCCAGGCGTGGTGGTGCACGCCTTTAATCCCAGCACTCAGGAGGCAGAGGTAGGAGGATCACTATGAGTTCAAGTCCACCCTGAGACTACATAGTGAATTCCAGGTCAGCCTGGGCCAGAGTGAGACCCTACCTCAAAAAACCAAAAAAAAAAAAAAAAAAAAAAAAAGTTTAAAAAAATTGAGAAAACAAATTCATGTGTGAACCAGATTTGATGGTGCATGTCTATAGTCCAGCACTTGAGAGGAAGAAGCAGGAAGGACTGTAAGTTCAAGACCAGCCTGAGCTACGTAGTGAGACAATGTCTTATACAGTAATAGAGACAAACAGAAAACCCACAAAATGTGTTTAAACTGAGTATGTACACACTGGGTTTTCTCATCATTATTTCTTTAACAATAGTATGACAACTATTGGCAATGCATGGACATTGCATTACATTCATTATATGTAATCTAAGGAGAAATGAAAACAGACGGGAGGATTACATAGGAATATGCAAATACTGTCACTTTATGTAAGGGACTTGAATCTATATAGATTTTGGTATCCTCAGGGACCCCATGGGACCACTGACCAGCCCTGCTGGTGACCTGGAGTAAGAATCCCACTGCAGTCGGTATGACCTAGTCCTCATTTCCTGGCTGGCACTGGGGCCCTGCCTCCAGCCTTGCAGCAGAGTGAACATGTGAACATGGACACTTCAGATTCTAAACCCCACGTGGGTGATTTTCCCATTGTGCTGAACTAAAAGAGATCTGAGACTGTTCTGATCATCTCATGACAAAGACCGGAAACAGAGGCCTCCAAGGAGAAAATGGCTTCACTTGGGCATGGGGGAGGAGAGCTCATGCCAAGTTGTATGTGCCCAGAGGTCATCCAAATCCAGATGTCGCAGGGCAGCTAGGATTGTAGGACTTGAAATGGGACAAGGTCAGCAGGGTCCCTTAGTGTTGGTGGAAGTTCATGGCTGGTTTTCCATGCCCAGAACCTTCTTCTCTGGATGAAGGTCAGAGGACCTTCTCTGTCTGTCCGTCCTTCCTCCCTGGTAACTGGCAGAGAGCTCTGGTTACCAAGGATCCGGCCAACAGATCAGAAACGGGCCACATTAGCCTCCACACTCCCACGGCTTCCCACAGCCTTGAGTAATAGCACAAGGTTGCTGGGCAGGGCCCAAGGGTGAGGTGGAGACCGAATTAGTAATGTACCCTTGGTGACCCTCCCCACCCAGGTGCCACGACATGCTGAGAAGAGGTGAGGCTTGAGGGGTCAGGAGGCAGCAGATCCTTAGAGTGTGGCTGCTCAAAATGACTGCTCCTTAGAGCTTTACAGGTGATGATGTCGGAAGTGAAGCTCCTGCAGCCTGAAAGCTGATGACAGTGGAACAGGTCAGAGGGAGGAAAAGGTGAAAACACCCCGAGGTGAATGTGGCTCTTGTTGGCATAGTGGCCTTACGTGCTGTCTCCATAATGAGCCCTTTCATTTGAGGAGTTCTAGTCTAGACAGGAATTGACAGTTGCTAGCTCTCTGCTCGCCCCTTTCCAAGAGCTCCTGGCTATGCACAGGAGCCACCCACCCTGCCAGGGGACATTGCTGGGAACTCCAAGGCCAGTGGCAGGGCTCAGAAGGGGCATGGTGGTATAGTCAGTCCCTCCCTCTTTGTCTCCATCTCCTCGAAGAGACAAGCTCAGTCATGCCTGCCACCCAGCAGTCAGCCTTGTGTCTCTCTGCCTGTTTCATGGGAGCCAGGAGGGAGCTGGTTTCGGTGGCTTTCATCAGACCTGAAACTCCCCCTCCCCAGCACTCCCCAGCTGCGGGCAGGCCTGGGCTGAGGCCAGGCTGGGAGTCTGAGCAACAGTAAATAAGGCAGCTGGGGGACCTCTGGGAACCCACTGCTCTGCCCAGGCAGGCCCTCCTTCCTGGGTGGCCAGAGCCCAGCAGCACCCTGCTGCAGAAGTCTTAAGTCTTAAAATTTTGCCCCCAGGGAGGCCCCTCTTTCACAGCAAACACCCTGGGAGCTAGGGTGGCTGGCCTGGAAGAGGAGGGGCGCAGGCCACATGGGAGTGAGGACTGACAGAGCTCCGTGCCTAAGAGTGACTACAGCCACCAGAGGGATCAGATGGCTAAGAGTCCAAGGGGACACACAGCAACTACACAAATTGTCCCCAGCAGAGGCTGAAAGCACATGGCTCAGAAACCAGGTCTCTTTCTCTCTGTGAACGACCCGGGATTCCTGTCTGTCCCATTCTTTATGTCCCAGGGGCCAGAGACAGGCCAGATGCCACAAGAGACAGACCTGAGGGATATGCTATCACCACCAAGGACTAGCTGTGTGTCCTTGGACAAATTCCTGAGAGTCTCTGAGCCTCAGCTTCTTCCTTTGCAGAATGAAGATTAGCTCTACTTCTCAGCGCTGATGATGCGGTTAAATGAGGAGTTCCTGTATCTATCATACGCCTGCCGTATCGTGGGCATTAAATATGATTATTATCCTTGATCCAATGCTGCTTAGCCAAAACCTCTTAAAGCCTGCCCTCAGAAACCAATCACATTTCCCTGTGCACGCCAATCAGCTTTCTCACCGTAGCCTAGTCCGAGATGTGGGTGCAAGTGTTCGTGTGTATAGAAAAGACCAAGATGTTCGTTTAGCAGACAGAGCACTTTCTCTACCCTATAGTATGTATACCTGCATCTGTGCATATATGTATATAGACACGCACTCAAACGCACAGCAGCCCCAGGGGACATTGAGGATAGGGTCCAGGTTTTCTCCTTGAAAGGCCTCAGGAAGATTAGGTGATCTTTCTGAGTCATACACACAGCAATGTACTTCCCCAGAAGAAGCACTTGGAAGGTGACATTTTTTTAAAGCATTCTTCCAGTAGGCAATCCTGATAGAGGCCTGGAACTCATACCTTTAGGGCTATTTAGGAACGCATTCTTCAAAGGTCTCAGCAAGGTGTCTTGAAAAAGTAGGGTTCAGTTCCTGCCCACTAAGGAAATACATTTCTCTGGGATTACTCTGCTGAATCCCAAATCCAAACCCTCCTGATTCCTGGGAAAATTAAGTCACAGAAGAGAGCAGCTGTCACCCTCAACAAATGGCTGTGACCTGGACGGACTACTGTGATTTTCCCCCAACCTCCCCCACCCTACAGCTACAAGGTACAGCTGGGCCCAGGGGCCATGCCAGCCCTCCCTACTCACTGCATAGCCCACCATTAGGCACTTCCTGTGAGGCAGGCTGCAGGTCCGGTCATGATCCTGAGAGGCCTTCCTTCTTGTCCTGTGTCAGCCATGCCCCAGGCCTTGATATGACTTCCAGCCTGGCCAGTACCCTGTCCCCTGCACCACTGAACCTCTTAAAGACACTCTATTGTGAACTGTGCTGCAGTTTTACATGTTTGAAAGTGTCTTTTCTAAACAGGGTTAGCAAAGTTTTGCTCTGGTTTTTTTTTTGGGGAAAAAGGACACACTTTGAAGAGGAATTGGAACACGAACAGTCATGTTTTGTAGGCATGCGTGTTTATTTCCCTGTGATATTGTGGCTTCCTCTGGAAAAATCCAACCAGCACATCCGTTTCAAGCCCGAGAAAGTCTCCAGTGTTGACCCTGTGTCTGGCTCCTGTGTGGTCGGAAGAGGGATGTTTCTCAAGGCCCACACTTATTTCCATGCTAAAATAATTCCACGCTCAGCTAAACCCCACTTACACACAAGTGTGCACCTGTTATAATAGGTCATTTTTCACTGTTAATCTCCTAGATTCCATGGGTATGTGTGGGAACGGCAGACAAATGCAACCTGAATGTCACAAAGGCCATTTTTCTTTGCTGAGTGATCTCAGTGGCCCAGGCCCCTCCGTCCCTTCCTCCCACTGATCCTCGAAAACAAGGAAAACCACTTTCTGCTGGAGAATGAACTGCCATGAGATGTCCGCACAGAGGCCTGTGTGAAATCACGTGGCCTTTGTCTTATATTTTAATCAATTTCTGATGCAACGCAGCATGGAAACTCAGAAACAACTTTCTTCAATGTCCCCAGTAGCATGGAAGGAAGGAAGAAAGGAAGGAAGAAAGGAAGGAAGAAAGGAAGGAAGGAAGGAAGGGAAGGAGACAGAGAGGGATTGGGAGGGAGGCAGAGAGGAGAAGGGAGGGAGAGATTTTCAGAGCAAGAAGTTCCAGCCTCTGAAGGTGTCTTCAGGCAGGGCAGGCTGCAGCAGTGGCCTCTGGGCCGCACACTATAAGGCTAGACAGTAAATGCACACAAGAGCACCTTTGATTCCCAAATCTTGACCTCTCTTCTTCAGAGCTAGAGCACTTCCAGAAGCCCAAGGGTCCAAGTCAGTATCAGAGGGCTGTTTTCACAGGTCAATCACAAACCTGGGTTCTGGGTTCCACCAACAGGCTTAAGGTCACCAAGGAGGGTGCTGAGAACCTGGGAGCTCAGTTTCAGGCACCATCTAGGGGGGCATCTCCACCGCACCCCAACCCTCCCTGCTTGGATGGTGCCTCTTCTTGTCAGTTCATGTGGAAGGACGTCTCTGGTGGACCTGAAGCCTCACACAGGACTGACAGGTCTCCTGGGGACAGGCCCACCCTCTCAGGGAGGCAGTGGTTGACACAGGCATCCTGATGTGGCCCCTGTGCTGTTGTCAAGGAGAGAAGGTGAAATGTCCCTTCCAGGGCAGAACCTGACACAGCCATCCATCAACAAGCTTCTACCACTTGAAGACAGTGGAGTCTCAGAGCATCCTCTTCGGAGGTCCCAGCCCACCCCCACCATCCCTGAGGACACACCGAGGTGAGCAAGACTTGTCCATCCTGCAGACACCGCAGCTGAGCTTGCAGCCAGGGTCTGTTTGTCCAGAGCATGGCTGGCTGAATGAAAACAACCACCAGCAGAGAAGATTCCATGCAGCCTGGAGAGGAAGAAGAGAAGGTCCAAGCTTGTAATCCCTGGAGGCCAGGGGCAGTTTGTGGAGGGCATGGCACCTGCAGGGCGGTTGCTGAGGGAACCTGCAACCATGACAAGAGGAAGATGGGTCTGAGCTGAGGACTTTGACCTGGGAAAGAAAAGCCTTGGGGAGCCCTGTGAGCTGATGTCACAAGAGGAAACCTGTGGTTGCTCCCTGTGTTCCCATGGGACCCAGAGGCTGCTAACAGTTCACAGAGAGAGCTCTTCTGATACTTTGTAGAATGAATATACACTAAAAACCAATGCAAAACTGAATGCAAAAGCAAATCCTTGACTACAAAAAAAAAA